>PPPC03000012.1:2441-253780 GCA_003708985.3 Yamadazyma gorgasii
ATAGAAACACCATCTAGTCCTGAAATCAGTACCACCACCATCCCAGGTACATCACCAACTACCTACACCTCGGTAATCACTACTGGTTCAGTTACAACTACTGAAGCCTTTGTGGTTACTCCTAGTTCAGGTCCAGATATTAGCACTACTACAGTTCCTGGAACTTCTCCAACTACTTTTACTTCAGTGATTACAACCGGCTCAGTACCAACAACTGAAGTATTCGTCGTCACTCCTAGCTCAGGTCCTGAACCAGATACAACTACCATCCCAGGGACGTCACCAACTACTTACACCTCAGTTATTACCACTGGTTCGGTACCATCCACCGAGGTATTTGTAGTGACACCTAGTTCTGAGCCTCAACCTAGCACTACTACTATCCCAGGTACATCACCAACTACCTATACTTCCACATTTATTACTGGATCAATCACCACCCAAGAAGTCGTTATTGTAACTACTCCTGGTTCAGAAATCGACACAACTACAATTCCAGGACCATCACCAACTACCTATACTTCAGTTATTACAACCGGCTCAGTACCAACAACTGAAGTATTCATCGTCACTCCTAGTTCAGGTCCTGACATCGATACTACTACGATTCCTGGAACTTCTCCAACTACCTATACCTCGGTAATCAGTACTGGTTCAGTTCCAACTACAGAAGTCTTTGTCGTTACTACATCCCAATTAAGTACCACAACTATCCCTGGCCGATTCCCAACTACCTACACTTCAGTAATTACTAGTGGATCTAACACTCATTCTGAAGTTTTCGTTGTAACTCCTACCCTTCCTGTTGCTCCATATGCCAATTCAACAACTCCAACTAGTCCTGGAATAGTTACTACCGTAGTTACTACTACTATTAGCCCAGGAGGACCAGAAACTCCAGGTACCTTTACATACACTAGCACCTACGTAGTTCCTCCAGTTTATCACACTACCACTACTGTTTATCCTAATGGTGGAAACCCAATCACTGTTACAACCGTCGTACCAGTAGTCCCAGCTTCTAACGGAGACTCTGGTACCGGAAGTGGCTCTGGTTCTGGAAATAAAGGAGGATCAAATGGTGGATCTAAGGGAAGTCCTAGTTCTACATATGGTTCATCTTATACACCATACCAAGGTATTAATGTTCCAGATTATGAAGGCGGTGCGATTAAACTTGTCTCACCAATATTCCTTCTTATTGTCTCATTCTTTTGGTTAGTATAACCCAATCGACATTGCTGTGATTTTGAATTATGCTCCATTTATGCTATGTTTCATTCGTCCTTATAGGTTTTATTATATGTTTCAGTGATAGGTCGCAACTATTTTTCCTCTACAATTGTTGCAAGACGCGATCTCTTTCGTTAACAGTTGTGTTAGTGTAAACAGAACATGAAACACGTAGGCTTAAGGTGGATGAGAGTTAGAATCAGACGTACAACGATGTATGATAACACTATCACAGTAAGTGCTTATTCCTAAAGTTTAATGGCTAGCGGGACTAAAGTGAGTTGCACGTTGATCGTATCTGCAAAGCGTTTCTTTTTACACTCTATACGTGAGAGAGATAAAAGCATAAGCATACGAAAGGTAAACAAATGCTGGTTAAATACAAAATAACAACAAGCTTGTACAATTAAGAATTTGAATTTCCTAAACAAGCACAAAATGACAGCACATTTGTAGCAAGTCATTCATTGCATTAGATTCCTTTTTCAGCTTCAGCAATGGTTTAATGGGACAACCATCATAATCAAAACAGAGGTTAAAATCTTCAATGTCAACTTGAGATCCTGTTTAAAGTTTGATTTGGGGGTCGCTACTATAGCATTAGCAAGTTAACTTAGAGAAGCACACAAGAAACGAACTTTTTTTCTCATTATTTGCTATCCAAGTTCTTGGGTGACTATTGTTGTTGAACTCTAGACTTACAAAGCAAGTGAAACCAACACCCAACTTTAAGTGATCATTATCATAAACAGAAGGCAATAGAATATAATAGTCAGTTACTTCCTTAACAGAACGGAAAGTAAGTTGTACAGCAATATCGTTACAATTAATCGTCGTTGAAACTTTTCGGTAATGCATCTTTTAAACTTGACGATTAATGAATTAACAATGTGAGATAGACATAACTAAATTCTAAATCGATTCAAAAGTTTGGATGAATCCTCAACCATTTCAATTTCAATCTAATTGAGAAAGCAAGACCACTAAATCATGCTATCACAAATCAATGCAGGTGAATGCTGCCATTATTTTGTGGCTGCTGTAAGTTGTAGGAATCCCAATATTTGTAGTTAGGATGCCAAGAATGTCAAATAATTGTTCCGTATTTTTTCCGAAGTGCATATTTTGGAGAAGCTAAAATTAGAACATACAACGAATAAACTTATTAAAAAATGATTTTTTTTTGTAAGGACCTAACCATACAAACTCAGCATAAAAAGTTAACTGAAATTTACTCTATGTTCGTTTCTTATTCTGTATGACGTTTGCATCTATTCTGAATACTCATCTGTCTTCTATGGTCTTGTAACTCATAAGTTTTTGATGCAAGTTAAGGAGTTAATGACTTATTAATAACTAACATCGGAAAAGTAACAGGCGCGCAGAAAAAAAGAAAAAGAAATACGTGACTGCATAAAATTTGTCAGTCGAGGTTTATCCGAGCTTTAGCAAATATGGGAGTTCTCGACAAAAATTGAAGATTCTTTGTCAATTATGCAATGAATCAGATTTTCTGTACCTTTTTACACACCTTATTAGTTCTTTATATGCTTACAAGTGCCCTCCATCACCTTGTCACAAAAATCCTGGAACTTCTCATTTATGCAATTTCACTTTATTTTTTATGCATGATAACTTAAAGGCACATTCAATCCTGCATTCAATCTAAATTATATCGGCTCATATATGCTTCGAAGCGCAAATACGCCGCTTTGGATTGTTCAAAGAACAAAGAGTTTAGCAGCTGCTGTCTAACTTGATCTAAATCTTTAGGTTATCATATTAGAAGATAGCTTGCTGAGCATATTGTTCCTCCTGCAGGATATATACAGTTACTTTACGTTTTAACAAATCTTCTACAGCTTCTTGTCAAGGCTTACAACGAATTTGCAGTATATGAAAGTATATGTTATGAGACTTGTATCTCTTTATACTTTTATGGCATCTGCCAAGAAACGAAGTTTCAGATATGGAAGTAAACTTTTCTTTTAGCGATGGCTTTGGTTTCTTTTCACGTGGGTCATTACAAAGTATATATAGCTGGAATATGACCCTATTCTGAAATAAGACATAGCATGCTGTTTTATTATCTAATTACGATTTTGATTTTGATTCCAGGTTTTTTGGCGACGAATTGTATTTCTGAGTTGAGCCAAGGTGAGTTCAGTGAATTCAATGAATTTAAAGAAGGACTACGTGTTGACATATACAATAATACAAGTACCAGGGCTGAGCTTGGCGTAGGCAATGATTATCTGGAGAGCACCATGCAAGCTTTCAAAAGCTATGTTTCGAAACTTGGCGAAACAGAACCCGACAAAACTATCTACTGGAAAGAGGATCTAAGATTCGAAATTCCAGATGCAGAAATTTATTCTGTTTATAACGTAAGTGTTACAAGTCGTAACTTTGCTGTGAGATATTCAGGTTATATATGCCCCCCTCAAACGGGTGAATATCAATTGGTCATCGCAGCGGATGACTTCTTCACATTCGATATAGAAACAGATAATGATGCAATTGATTGTTGTCTTAACCCCGTGAAATTTGAGTCAGTAGACGGATTTATGGGCGGTGACATGGGATATGTGATGCGGTATACTTTTGAAGCTGGTTCATGCTATCCCATAAAAATGTTTTACTATAACAACCCGGGTAATGCTTCATTTGTAGTAGCTTGGGACTACCCTGATGGCACCATACATATGTCAGGCATTCCCTGGTATTTCCCTGTGAACACCAACGACGATATGTGCATACCACCTGCTGAATCTTCTTCATCCAGTGAATTATTTTCATCAAGCGAATCATTTTCATCCAGTGAGTTACAATCATCTAGTGAGTTTTCAACAAATAGTGAATTAGCTTCACCAAGTGAATCATTATTATCCAGCGTATCACCGGTACCTTCTGAATCATTCTCAACTACTGCACCGTTATTTTCAAGCGGCTTATCATCTAGTGAATTAGTTTCATCTAGTGAAGTATCACCATTTAGCGAAACAGTACTGTCAAGTGAATCCAGTGAATCCAGTGAATCAAGTGAATCAAGTGAGTCAAGTGAATCAAGTGAGTCAAGAGAATCAAGTGAGTCAAGAGAATCAAGTGAGTCAAGTGAATCAAGTGAGTCAAGTGAATCAAGTGAGTCAAGAGAATCAAGTGAGTCAAGTGAATCCAGTGAAGCTTCCAGCGAATCCTTCTCATCTGCTGAATACTTAGTGTCAGATGAACCATTGTCGTCCAGTGACTCCTTTTCAACTAGCGAGTCAGTTTCAACTAGCGAGTCATTTTCAATTAGTGAATCTTTTTTGTCAAGCGAATCACCGGTATCTTCTGAATCATTTTCATCCAGTGAATCGTTATCATCATGTGAACCACTTTTATCTGAAGAATTATCTTCATCGGCTGACTCATCAATGTCAAGCAAATCAATATCATCGAGCGAAACGTTATCATTCAGCGAATCGTTACTGTCGATATCATCACATGAATTACTAGCGTCAAGTGACTCACCAGTACTTGGTGAATCAGCAGTAACTAGCGAGTTAGCACCATCTAGTGAATTCATTTATTCTGATGAACCTTTAACATCCAATGAATCATTAGTACCTAGTGAAACATCGATGTCAAGTGATGCAACCATGACCAGTGAATCAACAGTACCTAGTGAGTTATCATCACCTATAGAGTTTTCATCAACTAATGAATTACCATCATCAAGTGAATCAGTGACAGACTTAACAAGTGAATCAATATCAACTAGTGGGTTACCCTCATCTACTGAATTACCCTCATCTACTGAATTATCATCGCCTACTGCGTTATCATCATATAGCGAATTATCATCATCTAGAGTACTAGTATCGTCTAGTAAAGAAATGACAAGAAGTGAGTCATTATCATTCAGCGAACCAATATCATCCAGCGCTGTGCCATCAAGTGAATCAGTTTATACAAGTGAACCAACGTATTCCAGTGAATTCTTGGTATCAAATGAACCAACATTATCTATGGAATCATCTAGTGGATTATTAGAGTTAGGTGGGTTGCCATCGTATACTGAATCAGCAATGACAAATGAACCATCAGCGTCAAGTGAATCAATAAGTGGATCATCACTCTCCGTAATGGAAGAATTATCAAGTATTATCTCATCAATAAAGTGTCCAGAATGTACTGATTTCACCACTACTAAAACCAGTACTGACAAAAATGGAGATCCAGCTACTGAAATTCAAGAAGTCATTGTTACAACGGATTCTGAAGGTAACCCTACCACTCAATTTCAACTTCCAAGTTCATCAACCAAAACAAGACAAACCACTACTTTAATTTCAGCTAGTACCACTGTAGTCAAGTCAAAAGATTCCGAAGAAGACAATAAGCTTACAACTTCGGCAATTGAGACAACTGTGGTTACCATCACTTCCTGCGCTGCTGCGAGATGTACTCAATTACCCGTTACTACAGGTTTGACAACTATTACTAACGGAACTACATCATATGTCACATATTGTCCGATAGTTTCTGTTGGAGTAGATTCTGACGCTGTCAATGGAGTAGTATCCGATGGAGTAACTTCTAATGATGTTCAGACCAATACAGTGTCAGCAACAGCAGCTTCAGATTCAGCAACAGAAGGGTCTGGTTTTAATCATTCATCTTCACATTCTTCGATATACGCCACCTCAATAGTTTCTGATGGCCCTGGTTCCATGATTAGTAGATCTTGGTCATTAATATTCATAGCCCTTGGTTCTACTTTGTTGATATAAGAACTTGTCTACATTTCGGTTTTGTTTTTTTCTAGTTTTATATATAAAGATGTTTTTCAAATATTAAAAGTATTTCTATCGGTAGAATTCGTTAATTAAGTGTCTATTCTCCAATAGTCTCTTATCACAAAAAAAGACCTCTTCAGAAAATTAAACTTCCCATAGCTGCCTCTTCTTGTTTCGTTGACTAAAATTGACGTGAAATTAAAATATCTAAATCAGAGGATAGTCCAGAAAACCTAAACACTTGTCATTCAAATACGGACACTGGCTAAAAGCACCGTAATTAAACAATAGGGGGATTGGCGGTTTCGGAATGGACTGTTGATTCTCAAAGCCACTCAAAGTCGACCCTCTAAGCTCCCTTGATGTCATACTCACAAAAAGCAACAGTTGGCCTCTATTGATTGATAGTTCTTATGAATTCTTCAAGCTTTCTCGGCATTAGACCCTTGATGAACAACATTTATCCTAGGTACATTAGCTCGTGCTCGTCGGCTATTTTTAGTCTCGCAACCATAACTCGCATTTACGAGAGAACTACTACAAACTTACTACATTGTTTGAGCCAAAGAGGAGACGGGCACTTATCACAGGTTAGTAACGTCCAAAAAGTACGTAATTAAGCCTGGCTTTAAGTAGGCTAGAGAGCAGTCTGTATTTGCATAGTCAATACATGAAACCAACATTGTACTAAATCATATTTTCTTCATGTTTTTAGTAAAAACGTACAGTGTTGACCATCCAGCCCCTGCTCGTACATAAAAAATAGAACTGGAAAGTTGCTTAATTTGACTTATCGGCTAATACTGCATACCCGAGGTATGACATCCAGAAAAGGAAAGAATAGCCAACAAGGTAACATAGTTACCATTGGATTACGACTATTGTTGTCCCAATATAAGTAATAGTCATTTCCTCTTAAGGCTGGCTAGTTCGTTACGTTCTAAAACAGCTAAACTTTATCCGAAAGAGGACATTGGACTTCATCCAGCATCCCACCAATCGAAAATTTGCCTCATCGCTCGATCCTATTTTGGTAACCATCTAACCTAATCGAGAGACCATTTATCCAATTTATCTAACATTTTGATTTTTGCGCTAACCTCCTTGTTGATTACAATAGAACTAGGAACAATAAATCACTAACAAAGCGTAATTCTAACAGGAACTGATGCTTCAAAAGTTGGGTATTCTCGGATCGGTGAAACAAACCAACTTGAGAATACTAGAAAACTATGCTATAGGCTCGAGTTTTCGATCACTGAATTCACAGATACATATAACAAGCAGTGATACTGATAAGTGTAACCTGAGTGGTACCTTTCACTACGAACCTCAGAATAGTGACTCTTTACATGAATGGTACCCTCTTATCGCATGACAATTATATCTTCAAATACGGCAGCAATGCTTTGTTATCGTGAACAATGAATTGATCAATTCCAATTCTAGTAAAAGTTAGTCTTAAAATGGATAAGGTAAGAGCTTATAACGCAGTTCTTACACAATAGGTTCTTAGACTTATAGCAAACTCATCTCTTTTAGGAAAAATTTAATTACAATTTTGAACTAGTATTCCCTAGTTGGTAATTGCCATTCCAAAATAAGAAGATAGACAGTTAAGAAGTTATATCCATTGTTAATTATCTGCCGTAATTAAGAAAACAGCAATGGACTTTTCCTGTTTGCATGGTATTGAAAAATTGGCCATTTTTATTAACTCAATTTAGAAAATCACATAGAACATGGGTTTGAAGATATTTGTATAAATTGGACAACATTTCTACATTAAAAACTAAGGATAAAATGAAATTCTCCAGCGTTTGGAAACTTGCTTTGTTCACAGGAATTAGTTAAGCCTTAGATGGTTGTACAGTTAATGATCCGCAAACTGGTCTCAGAGTTGACTATTATGACAACGTAAGTTACGGTCCTTACCTTTTTGGAAATGATCTTAAAAATTATCTTAACACAATTGTATCAACCATGACACCAAATGACACTATCTACGGTGCTACTGAAATAAACTTTGATTACAATGATATTGGTGCTAGTCCAGATGATCGTCCATTGTATGGTAGAACTACTGATCTTAGTCATTTTGCCTTAAGGTTTACTGGTTATTTAAGGGCTCCACAATCAGGTACTTATACAATTACCTTAGATAACATTGATGATGCATTGCTGGTAGCCATTGGTGAAGGAATAGCTTTTGATTGTTGTGCACCACCATCAAACACCATAGCAAACTCCCAATTGTTCTTGGGGGTTAGACTGGAAACTTCTAATGCAACCACTATAGTATTAGAAGCAGGAGTTTATTATCCAATCGAAATGGTTTATTACAATCAATATCAAAACACTGCTATTTTGGAGATGAGTATGACGTATCCAGATGGCAGTACTCATGCTAATGATATTCCTTATTATTATGCTCCTGAAGATGGTACTTGTCACAGTACTACTACAACTACTAACTTCTGGACTGGAAGTGTACCTACTACTATTACTGAAACTGCCAGTGGTGCTGATGGAGTAGTCAGTGTAATTGTTGAAGATCCTCCAACTACCATTACGGCTGAAGGCTCAGAGTCAACTACTGCTACAACCACACTTTCAGATGGTCAAGAAGAAGTTATTGTTTATACTCACCCAAACACCGTTACTTCAACTAGTTACTGGTCAGAATCATTTACCTTCACTACTACTTTCACTCCAAGTGGATACACAACTGCAACCGTTCTTGTTGAAAAACCAACTCCCGATATTGATACTACAACTATTCCAGGTCCATCTTCAAGTACTTACACTTCTGTTGTTACTAGTGGTTCAGTTACATCTACAGAGGTTGTTATTGTAACTCCTACTCCAGTAATTGGAACCACTACTATTCCTGGACCATCTTCTAGTACTTTCACTAGTGTTATTACTACTGGTTCAGTTCCTTCAACGGAAGTATTCATTGTTACACCAATTAATACAATTACCATTCCAGGTCCATCACCAAGTACTTTTACAAGTGTTGTTACTACTGGATCAGTTCCATCCACAGAAATTGTTATTGTTACACCTACATCTAACTCAGGAATTGAAACAACTACCATTACAGGTCCATCTTCTAGTACTTATACTACCGTTATTACCAGTGGTTCAATTACTTCTACTGAAGTTGTTGTCGTTACTCCTTCAGGTCCAAGTATTGATACTGTTACCGTTCCAGGTCCATCCTCAAGCACCTATACTACACTTATTACTACAGGATCTGTACCATCAACCGAGGTTGTTATTGTAACCCCTACACTTCCGGCTGCACCTTACGGAAATTCAACAGTTCCATCAAACCCCAGTACTGTTACTACAATCGTTACTACCACTATTACTCCAGGAGGGCAAGGAGTACCAGGTACTTACACTTTTACTAAGACCAATAAAGCACCACCAGTTGAGTACACAACCACTACAGCTAACGTCGGTTCTGGTAATTCAACTCCATCTGTTCCTGGTGAATCAGATGGAAACCCGGCTCCACAAGGGGGATCACCACAGGGTTCAAGTTCATCAGGTTCACCTTCAAATGCACCAAGTTTAGTAGATTTTGAAGGTAGTGCTATAAAACTTGTTTCGCCTATGTTTATTATCTTGTCTTCATTCTTCTGGATGATGTAATACTAATACTGATACCCTACTAATATTTGGATTTTTCAGGTTGGATATACTTTATTTCGTTTCGTTATTAATATTTTTTTCGTCCTTTTTAGGTTAATTATATGTTCAGTTCAGTGACTTTAACTCTAATACTTTAATATAAGCACAAAGGCGAACCACAAAGTTAAACACTCAGCTTGAAAGCCAGAAATAATGAGCCATTGACTTCTGGGTTGTATTTCCGAAGATCTCAGCTCTGCGCACAATAAAGATTCCGTGAAATTTAGTATTAGGATATAATGAACAAATCGATTTGATAAGGTGAACCAAGACGTCGATAGATACTAGCAATATTAGAATCAGGGTATCTCTCCCTTCAAAACTTTTCTATATTTGTTGCGTTAAGCAAGAGTTCAGGGAATACTCAATAGTTACACTTTTTACGTCTCCCTTTTTCCAACTGTCTCACAAACAATACAATTATCCTTTGTTATTTAATTATTAACTTCGTCATTAGGGCAACCGAAAAGGGGGAGACAAAGACCTTAGTCTTTGTTTGCTAGAAGATTGCTACGGAAACTATTCGGAGTTTATCAGCCGCACTTCAAAGATCGCAAAATCTAAACCCAAATTCCGGATATCTGCTCTCCACTTTCCAACCAACTTTACAACTGGTCTCAGTCCACTTTATTTAGGTTTAGATCCCCAACAAAAACTCAAATTGTTTACTAAATTCGGCTGCACATGTGGGAGGTTTTTATTGTTTGATTTTGAGCAGATCATTCTTGCGGAGCTAATTGTTATACAAACGACAGAACTCAAAATTACGATGTAAGTCACACAACCCTCATCTAAGGGTCCCTAAAAGATAGAAGTTACGAGTTTCCCCACAAAATACTCCTCTTATTGAAACTTCCTCCAATATTCGTGCAATTGTTCAAACTTGAATCTGAACACCCCACCAAAAGTATAACCATGTATGGACTCTCCAACTCGGGGATTTAGGTGCCAATTTTGCAACGTTGTATTATTCTTTACTAAATATGGTTAAAATTGTATGGAACGTTACATTTTCTCCAATAATATTTCCTGAAGAGACAGGTTCACACCGTATCGGACTTTACTGCCGTAGCAGAAATCAATCATGACCCTCCATTCTTTTGCTGTTCTCCACAATAGCCAATGCAGTTATGGAAGGTCAGAATCGTATAAAAGCCACAAACGTCGGACCTGAAACCTGTGCAGCATGGGTGGTGGATTATCTCCTAATGCTAATGTTGAAGTCTTTGATGACAACGAAGGAATTTTACTTTTGAAAGATGTTATACCAAAGTTTGATAAACCTTGGTACAAATACAGCTGGTTGGTGAAATTGGATATCTTTTTATTGGGAAGTATTTTAGCTCAGGTTACTTCTGGATTTGATGGTTCATCTATGAATGGTCTTCAAAGTCTTCCTTCGTGGCAAGAATACTTTGATCATCCTAAAGGTGCTATATTGGGAACTATGTCTAATGGTTTAGCCATTGGTACTCTTATATCTATTCCCATTACCATGTGGCTCATCGACTTCCTAGGAAGGAAGAAGGTAGTATTGATTGGTTGTTGTTTCATTATATTAGGTGCTATTTTGCAAGGTGCAGCACAAACTATGGGAATGTTCACTGGAGCTAGGGTTTTGTTAGGAATTGGTTCATGCTTTTCTTCAGCAGCTGCTGGTCCCTTGTTGTCTGAGACTGCTTATCCCTCACAAAGACCTGCGATCACTGCTTTGTTATTGGCTTCATGGCCCTTAGGATCTTTTACCGCTGCTATGGTGACTTGGGGACCATACAGGTCTTCGTTGAAGTATAATTCTTGGTCGTGGAGAATTCCTTCCATTTTGCAATGTTTCTTTCCAATTATCCAAATTCTCATTGTTTCTTTTGGACCTGAATCCCCAAGATGGTTGATCAGCAAAGGCAGAGAACATGAAGCTAGGAATTTCTTTGTTAAGTATCATGCTGGTGGTGATGAAAGCTCTCGACTTGTTGCTTATGAAATGGCAGAAATTAGGGCTATAATTGCCAAAGAATCTAGCGAAGTCAATAATAAGTTTACTGAATGGTTTAAATCACGTCAAAGAATCAAGAGGTTTTTAATTGTTATTGCCATTCCTGCTATGGTTCAATTGTGTGGAAATGCCTTGATTTCTTACTACTTGTCAATTGTTTTGAATAGCATAGGTCTAACAAACTCAAACGATCAGTTGAAAATTAACATTGGTATGACAGTTTACGGTTTGTTTTGGGCTGTTGGAGTCGGTATTAATGTTGATAGATTCAAAAGGAGAACTATGTTCATGACTGGGTTTGCATCCATGTGTGCTGCCTATGTTATTTGGACTATTCTTTCTGCTATCAATCAACAACAGGACTTCAAGAACAAAAGTTTGGGAATTGGAGTGGTTGCAATGATTTATTTGTTCCAAGGCTTCTACCACATTGTTTCCCCAGTTGCTATGACATATGTCATGGAAATATGTCCTTTCCATTTAAGAGCTCAGGGTTCTACTTTGTATCAATTATCGGGAAATGTTATTGGATTTTTCAATAACTATGTCAACCCTATTGCTATGGAAGCTATCACATGGAAATATTACATAGTTTGGTGCTGTTGGTTAGTAGTACAATTTTCAATTGTATACTTATTTTTCCCTGAAACTAAAGGACTTGGTTTGGAAGAAATTGCTCAAGTATTCGGTGAAGATGTTACTGAAGGTCTTGTTGCTGGTGAGAATGCACTTAATCAAAAGCACTTGGATGTTGAGTCATCTAAGGCTGAAGTCGAACATATCGCTTAGTTTTAGCTTAATTTCTTACTTAGTGTATATTTTTAATGTATGTGATTGACACCTTGATAATATAAATTCGATACAATCTATTGACAATAAGTTGATTCTATAGAAATTTTATCTTAACCTTTTTGAGTGAATTTTACAAATCTAAGAAACATCTATTACAATCTACTTATTTATAAAAACCCAACTCAAGGAGTTTATTTCCAAAAGAGAGAAAATAGTAATCACCATATACAAGTCCATGGTCTACTAATTTTTCAAAAGTATCGGGGTTATTATTGATTGTTGCATTCTTCAAGATGGTATCGTACTCGCCAAAATCAACGGATCCGTCACTGTTTAAACGAGCTGGCTCAGCGTATGACATGTCAATAATATTAGCAACAAGCTTCAATGCCTTTAAGAGATAACTCTCATCATGGGTGGCTTGGTAAATCTCCAAGAGTCCTAATGCTGTAATCATTCCCGCAGAGGTATCTCTCTTTTCGGAATCTGGGGCATCAAAGTCCCAAGGTGGTACTCCATCCGGAGGTAATCGAGAAAGAAACAACTCTACTGCTTTAATAGCTGCATCTAGAAATTGGGGCTTCTTTGTCCAATTGTAAGTTTCTGCAAATCCCAAAATTGCCCAGGATTGGCCCCTTGACCATGTAGATTCGTCTTCATAGCCTTGGTTAGTGAACTTCGCCTTTGGAACTCCGGTTTTGGCTTCATAGTTCACAAGATGGTAGGTAGAAAAATCAGGTCTGAAATGATGTTTCAACGTGGTTTCAGCATGGGTAGTTGCAATTGTCGATAAACGAAGATCGCCAGTTATAGATGCAACATAATACAACATGTTCAAGTTGCACATATTATCAATAATAACAATAAAGTCAGACTCTAAATCGGTAAAGGTGTACCTCTTGTTGACAGCAGTGTCCCAACTTCTTATTACACCAGCAGAATCGCTGAATCTACTAGCAAGAGCTGCTGCTGCAACCTTTAAATACTCTAAAGCTTTTGGACTTTTACTTCTTTCATACTCTCTTAAAAATGCTGGGTATATCATAAAACCTAAATCATGGGTGTCAGTCCTAGGAGCCTGGGACACTAAACCTTCTGCCCACCATCTCGCAGCATACTCAAGCTTAACACCGTTGATGGTGGAGGGAAATTTGTGGGGATACTTTTGCTGCCTCTCAACCACGGCAGCAATTGACCCAGGAAAGAACCCAGCAGTCCAATAGTTGACATCTCTGTAGGTATAACGTTTGAACGAATACTCCGGATACTCAGTGGGAGGTTGTGGATCGTTGAGTTTCTGTTGGACAACGCCCCAGATTTTAAGGATATTAGACTCGGAGTATAGGGCCGGCTCGATTTTCTTCAATAATTCTTGAACAGACATGATGATGAGTACTGTAAGTCAATGGCAAATATTTATAAAATGCCCGTGTACCTCTTTCAAACCCCAGACCCAACTTTCTAGTGATTTAAGATACGAATGGCTTCAATACCCCACCGTTGTCATTTCTCCATTTGAACGTCTCACACCACTAAAGTTTGTTCCGCAATTTTTCTTGTTAGGATGGGTGCGGCTCTGAGCAGTTCGGAGTAATAGAATTGCAGCACCCCACCACCAATTTTTTGTTGTGTGCTTAGAAAGATACTGGGTTAACAGGATATATTGAAGGGATATTTGGAGATTTTTAAGGGGTGTTTAATAGTTGATGGTTACAAGCTACCTGCTTGCTAAATGAACAGGATACGTTCCTGCATATCATACAGATGGAACGTTGCATTTACCCCAGCGAAGGATCGGACGTGTCAAGACGAAGTTCCGATTTATGGGGTTTGCATTTGCGTTTGTCTTTGCATTTGCGTATTGGTGGGGAATTTGCGACCCCCTATAGCAGGATAGTTTATAAAGCTATTTCCTAGCCCCAACAATTCCCTTTGACTAACAAATTTCATTTGGCTAACAAATTTTCAACCATGTACCCTTGGACGGGCATTGACTTTGAAACCAGAGCCGACGTAGAAGCTGCTCATGATGAATTGTTTGAGCCTTTACTTTCAACGTTCTCGCCTGGGGGTGCCCGTGTGAGAATCTCGGAATATGGATCTTCGTGTTCACCAGTGGCAGCAGAATTAGAAGGATTCTCAAGACCTTTATGGGGAATAGTTTCTTATTGTTATGGAGGAGGTCAATTCAAATATTGGGATTTATATAGAAAAGGTCTAGTCAATGGATGTAATCCAGACCATGAGGAATTCTATGGATATCCTCCAGATATCGACCAAATCTTGGTCGATATGGCCCCTATTGCCTATGCCATTTGTTTCTGCAAGAATCAGTTTTGGGACCCAATTGAGGCCAAAGACAAGGAGATTGTTAAAGAATATTTAAAGGTGGTCAGTAGTAAAGAGTTTGCTGATTGTAATTGGAAGTTTTTCAAGGTATTAGTGGATTTGGCTCTTGAACGTATGGGAGTAGAACTTCCGGCTTCTATGTTCGAATATTTGGATAGTTTGGATGTAATGTACTTAAAAGATGGTTGGTACGGAGATGGTACTGATAAACCACATAGAATTGACTACTATAACCCATTTGCATTCCATTACTATGGGTTGATCTACTACATTCTTAGAAAAGACCAGGACCCAGAAAGGTGTGCCACATTCTTGGAAAGAGCTCATTTGTTTGCTAAAGATTTCATCCATTGGAGCAGCGACGATGGAGCTTGTCTCATGTATGGAAGATCACTTAATTATAAATTTGCGGTAATTGGATTCTGGGGTCTTTATGCTTCAATTTTAGACCCAAAAGCTGAACCACCAATTCCTTGGGGTGTCATGAAGAATATTTACCTTTGCCATTTCAAATGGTGGAAAAAACAACCTATTTTCAACCATGGAAGCAAATTGTTAACTTTGGGATACTCATACCCTAATGTCTTCATGACAGAAGTGTACAATTCTCCACAGTCACCGTATTGGTCTACAAAAGCTTTCAGTGGACTTTTAATGCCATCTGATCACCCATTTTGGACCGCAAAACCGCAAAAATTAGTTCTTGAGGATAAGTATGTGGACACAGTGGGTATGTATTTCACTCATAGTATCAAAAATACTACTGCCTTAATCAACGGTCCTTGGCAAGATATGTTCCAACCTGAAAAGTATACTAAGTTTGCTTACAGTACTAGATACGGGTTTGGGGTTATCACAGATCATAGAAGTTTTGATAAAGCTCATTTGGATAATATGATCGGGTTTAGTTTCAACAAACGTCAATTTTTTGTCAGAGAGTCCTATCAGGCATGGGTATCGAAATCGGGGGTAATGGTCAGTAAATGGTGTCCAGTTGAGGACATTGATGTTGAAACTTATACTATCCCACACCATAGATATCATTTTCGTATTCATACCATTACCAATAGGACCAGTAAAACTGTTTACACTAAAGAAGGAGGGTTTGCAGTCAATATGAATAGCAAGAAAGTTGAGAAATCCACTTCTTCAAATTCTAGTTCTGTCATAACAGACACTGATTACACTATAATCAGAGATATCGAAGGAGATAGGACACCTGTGGTGGGTGTACCGGATCCTAATGATAACATACTTTACCCAAAAGTTTTCTTGCCAGAATTATGGGGAGAAGTCAAACCAAACTCTACTCAAAGGTTTGCTTGTGCCGTAAGTGCTAATCCGTTAAACAATGAGATTGAAAATCTTGACACTATTGAAATCAAAAGATCTGTTGAGTCTCTTGATGTTACTAATCTTGAGAAGGTTTATTGTAATTGGCTAAAGAGCCAACTTTAGGTTTAAGACTTCTATAGATTCAATACATAAACTTTGTATCATTATATTCCTTCAAGCAGCAAGAGCATGAACCTAATATTTATATTAACCCATTTCATACATACCCTTACATATAATTTCCTTTTTCCCCAAAGATCTCTGTATACAATTTTCCATCAACCTTCCATATTCACGACAAATTTGAGACTTACTTTCAATGTAACTGTCTTTGAATAACCTCAATAAACCGACCACATGATTAGTATCTTTGATGCCTGCTAAACTATTGGCATATACATAAAAGGATTCTCTGCAAAATGCACCCATCGAGGTTGCTTTTCTGACAAACTCACGTTTAATATTCAGAATGTATTTGTAGCCGTTAAGTTTTTCTGGTAAATATATTGAACTCAACACCACTTTATCATTTTCCAAATACTTTGCTTCAGGTCCATATAGACAATAGTTATAATCCCAAATTATGAATAATGCCGATGCTATGACATTAGCTCTATAAAACACGGGATCATTACTTGGATTATAAGGAATATAGACTTCGCTACCACCATCATCGTATCTGAGTAAAGTTTCGTATATAATCACATAGGCATGAACAACGGTTATTCTACCATCAACACTGTTTGCCCATTGTTTGACTCTTTCTGAAACTCTTTCATAGTCCTTTAAATTAGATTTAACATTCATTCGCTTTGGAGCTCCGGCATATATAATACAATCATACTGAGAAAACCTTAAAAATGCATGAGCTATATGGTATACTGGAAACTTACAACCAGATGACTCCTCATGTGATAAAGAAGTTTCCAGGAGTTCCAAAGGAATATAGAATGATCCTTCAGATTTACAACAGTCACCGTTTAATATCTTGTCAAACCAATAATCAAGAGCTATCAACAAATCCTTTTTCCACGAAGTAATGAGATTCAGAGCATTTACAGCCACCTTTTGCATAACGTTCAGTTCGGTTTGAAATGACAAACTGAGAAGACCTGCTAACAAGATTCTGCTGGTAAAAGGTCCAGAATTCAAAGGATTCTGCCTTAAAAGGTCGGTGACAGTAGCAATGAATTTGGGATTATCGACTTGTTGGTGCAACTCTATTCCAACCGAAAATGCTCCCTCCCAGGTCAGTTCTGGACAAGGTAAGGAAAGCTTTATATGATGAGCGTGAAGAACAGCTTTGTGACCAAAAATTATTGCGTGGTATGAGTCCATTATGAAAGTTACATAAGCACACCTTTTTAAACACTCTAGTTCAATCCAACTTTCCCAAGCACTGTTTGCAACATCTTTGTCTAGTTCATCCCATTTCTCCTGAGTTCCACCCAAGAGCGGACTCCTCCGTAATAATTGAATCTTAAACCCATGATGTAGATGTGCCCTTCTATGGAACTTTCTACTGGAACAGGTTATTTCAAAACACTCTAGTACCAATAGACTTTGGAGCACCCAAGAAGTCGAGACTTCAAATATTTCGCTATGAGAACATATGAGCCACCTTAACGGTTTGGCAATTCTCTCCGACAATGCAATCATTCCCATTCTAGTTGCAGGATCAGATATCTCCTGTGTCATCAAAGAACAACCCATAGTTATCATGCTTAGAAGTAACAAAGGGTTTGCTGTTTCAGTTGAAAACGTTGGTCTGTGAATAATAGGGAATTGAATATGATAAATACACCAGAACTTATCGAGATATTTTTCAATTCTCTCAATAGTGAAGAATTCGTCATTTTGTAAAGAAGGTATGAGTTCGACCAACTTCTTTCTAGTTTGGTGGGACATGGTGCATTGAGAAGTAGAAAATGTAAAGTCAGGAATATCTGCTAGTAAAGCTTTGAAGGAGGAAGTTGGGGAATAATTCAAGTAAGTTGTGGAATCGTCAAGATCATTATTAAGCCATTCAATCAAATTGTTAATGTCCATATTACTATCATTCAATTTCACAGGTGCTGTAGAAGGTATCAAATCTTCGATGAGGTTTGAGCTTGGATTCATAACGTAATTAATGTTAGACTTTTCTGAAGATACTGGCCGTTTGTAACTGTTATCATCTTCGTTGCTAGTGACTTCTGTGGCTACGGATTCATTGAAATATTCAAGATAGGCGGGTGCCTCTATAGGAGACTCTTGATAATTCCATGACAATTCGCTGGAAGCAGTGGACGATTTGGAATTATTCTTGGTGGTTGATTTTGAATCATTTGTCATTGAATTTATTGATAATGGAGTGGTTGCCAGGTCTTGTTCGTTATTGGAGGACTCTAACTCTGTTATTACATCCATCAGTTGATCATTTTCATGTTCTGTTTCCAGTGGAACCGAAACAGAAACTGGATCCGGAACTAACTTAGTTGCACTAAAAGTTAACTCGTTTTTGTGTTTTGGATTTCCCTTGTTTTCCCTAATTATGTGTCGTTTATAATGCTTGATATAAACATCTTTTCTGACAAAAGATCTTTCACAACCCTGCCAGCAACATGGAAAGAGGTTTGATCTCTCATGGCTTCGTTTGTGTCTTAGTAAATGATCAGACCGCTTGAACTCTTTGCCACACTCAGAAAACGTGCAAATGTACCTCGTTGTTTCGTTCATACTTTCTCAACCCTATCACACAATCAAGGGAAATGTCTATATATAACAACAGCTAAGGAAAGCACAAATCTGTAATGACATCAACTGAAATACGATAGTGAGATTTACGTAGGAAAATTGTGGGGAGAGCGACCCCACCAGTTCCCGTTAGGACGGCTCTCGCAGTAATAGAATTCCGAACCTCAGTAAATCCAAACCATGCTTAGCTATATATTACAGAGAAGGAAGCAAGCGATTGGACTAAGGTAGAATTAGAATGCTGAAATTAGCTACGGAAATTAGATTTGAACTTAATACCAAACAAAAAATCCCCGCTTTGGGGTTAGGTCTTGGAACCGTTAGATCAAATAACGTTTTAAACATTAAAGATCAAGTTAAGACTGCAATTAAGACTGGATATAGACATATTGATACGGCTTGGTTCTATGGTACTGAACCTTATGTTGGAGATGCTCTTCAAGAATGTTTCAAAGAAGGTCTTGTCACAAGAGAAGAGTTATTTGTAACTTCCAAAGTATGGCCCACTTATGTAGACAATATTGAAGCTTCATTCAACCAATCATTAACTGATCTCCAGTTAGATTATATTGATTTATTCCTTCAACATTGGCCCGTTGTACTCAAAAATGGTGATGGGAAGGGGTTTCCTCAAAACCCAGAGAATGAAGATGGGTTACCGGAATTTAATGATCAAACTCCAGATGGAACTGGATTCATAGAAGTGTATAAAGATCTTGAACGATTATACTTTTCTAATCCTGATAAAATCAAAGCCATTGGAGTTTCTAATTATTCCAAAATTAACTTAGAAAAATTGTTGCCTCATGTAAAGGTTGTGCCAGCAGTTAATCAGATTGAATATCATTGTCAATTACCTCAACAAGACTTAGTGGATTATTGTACAGAAAAAGGTATCCATATAACTGCATTTTCTCCAGTAGGATCTTATGGGGCACCTATATTGAAACTTCCATTGGTTCAACAACTTGCTGAAAAGTATAATGTCAGCACAAACGAAGTTGCAATTGCTTATCACATTTTACAAGGTAGGTCTTGTTTGCCTAGAACTTCCAATTTAGAAAGAATAAGAACCAATATCAAACTTCCACCTTTAACTAGAGAAGAATTGGACGAGATGTACCAAATTGGTGTTCGTGAACCTAAAAGGTATGTTGTCAACAAATGGGGTGATAAGCTAGGATTTGAATGGTGGCATTAACTTCTTAGGTAAATATATAATTAATATATAAACAAGAAAATCATTACATTCACTAATTACTACATACATTAACATCACTCTTTGTCCACCTTACTTTCCATTAGCAGATGAAGAAGCCGACACATCTTCAATGTTCTCAGTTTTAATCTTGGTAGGGTCATCTTCCAATGCCTTTTTTGCTACAGCATTTTCACCAGCAGCAAGACCTGACGTAACGTCTTCACCAAACACTTGAGCAATCTCTTCAAGACCAAGACCTTTGGTTTCAGGGTAAATGAAATAAACAATACAAGCTTGTACCACTAACCAACAGCACCAGACTATATAATACTTCCAGCCAATAGCTGCCAAAGCGATAGGATTAACATAATTATTGAACAACGAGATACCAAACCCTGATAATTGGTACAAAGTGGCTCCTTGAGCACGTAAATGATAAGGACATACTTCCATGACATAAGTTAAAGCAAGAGGTGACATAAGGTGATAGAACCCTTGGAAAAGGTAAATCATAGCAACTACACCTCTACCTAAGGCCTTATTTTGGAAATCAGACTTAAAAGCCAATGCAGAAAGAATAGTCCAAATTGTAAAGGCAGTACACATTAAACCAAAAGCTGTAATGAACACTACTTTTCTTCTGAATCTATCGACATTAACACCACAAACAATAGCCCAAACCATACCATAAACTGTAAGACCCACATTGATTTTTAATTGATTTTGTGGATCAGTTATTCCAATACTATCCAAAATAAGGGTTAAGTAATAAGAAGTTAAGGCATTACCACATAACTGGATCATCATGGAAGTGTAAAGAGTAATGAAAAGTCTTCTTACTCTTTGTTTGGACATGAACCATTCAGTAAACTTTCCCTTTGATTGAATCTTTTCCTCTTCAAGAACAGCACTAATTTCAGCCATTTCAAATGCAACTAAATGGGAATCTTCATCTCCTCCCCCATGATACTTAACAAAGAATTTTCTGGCTTCTTCTATTCTACCTTTGTTGATCAACCATCTTGGAGATTCAGGGCCCAAGAACACAATTACAATTTGGAGAAGAGGGAAGGCTCCTTGCAAGATAGAAGGAATTCTCCATGACCAATTATTGAATTTCAAACTGGATTGGTAAGGACCCCATGTGACAATAGCAGCAATAAAGGCACCAATGGGCCATGAAGCTGCACATAAAGCAGTTAAAATTGGTCTTTGACTAGGATAAGCTGTCTCGGATAAAAGAGGACCAGCCGAAGCAGAACAAAACCCTGAACCAAACCCAATCAAGATTCTAGATACTGTAAACATTGCAAAGTTCTGAGAAGCACCTTGTAAAGCAGCACCTACGACAATAATTGCTGAACCAACAATAATGGTTTTTCTTCTTCCAATCCAATCGATTAAGAAGAAAAGAACTGGAACGGCAATAAGCGTACCAATAGAAAGACCATTTGACATTGTACCCAAGACAGCACCGGTTGGAGTATTAAAGTATTCTTTCCAAGAAGGAAGAGATTGTAAACCATTCATAATAGAACCATCAAAACCAGACGTAACTTGAGCTAAAACCGAACCAACAAGGAAGAAATTTAACTGCAATAACCAAGAATATCTAAACCATAATTTGTCATGTTTAGGCGTAACATCTTTCAATGTTAAAATCTGGTCTTTTTCGTTATCATTAGAAAAACCAAGCTCTGAAGCTTTAACACCATATGTAGAAGCTTTCATAACACCACCCATTTCGACGTGACCTGAAAGTTAGTAACCACTATAAGAAATAATTAAGAGGCGGGACTTATACCTTCAAAACCATTTACGACTCAAATGCCCAGATTATATATTAAAAGTTTCCCCACTAATTTTTTGCACAATCTTAAGTATGCACCTCGCCATGGTGGAGGAGAGACCTGAACCGCACCGCAAAAACGAAAAACCCCAGATTTTCGCTGTAGCTTTTTCCGACCCCAGACTGTTGGTGGAGGATGAGAAGCCGTTACTTGAGTTTTGTTTGGGTTCAGAGTTCAGACAAAGGGTTAATGTTTGTGGTTGTTATATTGTAGTCCATATGCTCAGAACAGTGGTACTAGTTTGTTTCTGTAGCGAAAAGAATATGAACCAGAGATTTGAGTAGTTAATAATACACAAAAAGATTTGAAGTTTTCTACTTAACAGTGTACGAGAAGTGTTAGTAAGAGGAAAATAAGCACATTTGTAAGTAGATCTTGACTGGATTCAACGGAATTATGATTTAATACAATCTATTTAAAAACTAGTGAGTTAAATGAGTCAATTTTACAATACATGTTAGTTCCTTCAGTATTGATTGATAATGCACACCAAAAGTCTTCATTATACCTACAAGAGAATATATGCAATTAACCAACTTTTTCTTGAACTGTGGAACGTAAATGACCTAAATGACCTTGTATCAAGAATGGAAATAGCAATGTGGAGAAGAGATCAACATTAGTTAACTCCACTCCCTTTCTGAATAAATCACGCATTCACCACAACCTTGATGACTAGCCCCAACAATAATATAATGCTTTCTCGGTGTAATATCATCCTATATTCTAATTGTAAACAAATCCATTTTGGCTACAATACTTCGGAACATAAACTAGCGATGCGGCTCCCCCACACTCTAAAAATATAGGCTCCCACTTTAACCTGTCCCAGAAAGGAATATCAAATCCTGGTAGGCTACTGGCTTATTTCCATGCAAAAGTCTACAACCAATCTCTCCAAGACTCCAGTGTGTTTCCGGTGTGTTAATTGCCGGTATCATTTGGTGGAGGATGGGTGCAAAAAACACACTGGTGGGGCGGAAAAATTGAAATGCGAATCCCCCACAATAGCTCTTGATGTTATAAATAAGAGACCGGACAAAAGTTGGGAAAAACTCCAATTTTTCTCTACCCGATGTCAACGGTTCAAGCCATATTAGATAGGATAGAACCAGCATTATTTTCAGAGTCAAGCGTTGCCAAAATTTGGGGGGTGGCTCAGCTGAAACTTCAAGACTTAACCCCTCCCACAGAATATCCTGAGTATTCATTTGGTAGGTATATTTACCGGGAGGTGGATTATTGGACGTCAGGATTTTTCCCAGGATTGATTGCTGCAGTTCTAGAAAGAAGTGAAAAGTATCCCAAGAAGTACTTTCCCCACGAGAAGCTCAGTCAAGTTAAGTTAGAGTATGCATTGAGATGGTGGTGTGAAGGCTTAGTAGGCCAAGCTCCTAGAACAGACACTCATGATCTTGGGTTTATGATTTATCCTTCTTTCTTGAGAGAATACGAACGCAGTAAGAGTCCCAAAGCGTTGGAGTGTTTGAAAGTGGCTGCAAAAGCTCTTGCCAGCCGATTCAGTCCCTCAGCTGAAACTATAAGAAGTTGGGACATTGCCGTGAATCATAGGTATTCGTACACCGACATCACTTCTGATTATCTTGTGATTATTGATAATATGTGCAATTTGAATATGTTGTATTATATTTCCAGCATAACAGGAAACTTGGAGTACTCGACTGTAGCCACCAAACATGCCGAAACCACTCTCAAACATCATTTCAGACACCCAGAATGGTCTACATGTCATTGTGTCAATTATGAGGTCAAAACTGGTATACCAAAGGCGAAGTTCACCAATCAAGGGTTTTCCGACGAATCTTGTTGGTCTAGGGGCCAATCTTGGGCAATTTTAGGTTTTGCTGAAGTTTATACTTGGACCAAACAACCTAAGTTCTTAGATGCCGCCATAGCTGCAGCTGACTTCTTTTTGAGTAAGTTACCCGAAGATGGAGTTCCTGCTTGGGACTTTGATGCTCCAGATGCACATGTCAAGGATACTTCTGCTGCCATGATAGCAGCATTAGGTTTATTGACTATCTATGAGTCGAACAAGCAGATCAAGTATCTTGAAGTAGCATTAAAGTTAGTAGAAGATACTATTAATCTCTCCTACATTGATGGGGGGCACTTTAAGGATGATGGGTCAGTAGAATTTGGCGAATACGATACTATTTTAAAAGATGCCACTATTAATAATAATCCAGATGCAGTTGAGAAATTGTTCGGTCATGGCCTTGTTTACGGAGATTACTATTTCCTAAGCATTGGTAATAAACTCCTAGAATTAGGTTTATATAAATAGATAATATAAGAACATACAAACCTTTTTGGGTAATCACCCCACCGGCTTATAGACTAGACATCATACGACATTTCGAAATTGTGGAGTGAGAGAAATACGAGCGCGACATGTTGAAACGACTCCTCCACCGAAATTGATTTGATTTCAATGGTCTGAACATTCACATAGCATCGTTCAAACCTCAGTTACACACATGTCCGAAGACACGAAATTATCTAAGGCTTGTGATGCATGTCGTGCCAAAAAGGTCCGATGCGACCGAAACGTCCCCAAATGCAGCAACTGTCGAAAACTGAACTCAGAGTGTGTCTTCAGTCAAGTCAAGAGGCCCGGACTAAAGACTGGTTACGGTAAGCAAATTGACGATAGAATACTGGCATTAGAAGTGTTCATGAACGATACAAAAGCTGCGGTCAACCATTTCCAAGAATTGACCGCCAAAATCGAAAAGCTCGAAGTAAACTTGCAGAATTATCAATTTGCAGAAGAGGGCCGACTACCATCAGAGATTGCTAATTTCAACAAATTGCCTAAACCTCTGATCTGCCAGAGATTGGTGGAAATATTTCTCGAGCTGTTGTATAACATCGCTCCGATCATTCATCCGTTTTTATCAGTTCCTACAGCATTGGAGTCTTTGGAAAACCCCAAGCCCTATGTTTATGGAATGATGGTTGCTGCATTGCCTGTTTGTGAAAACTTGTTAAACGTGACCCAAAGGAAAGGGTACTACGATTATTTCAAATCAAAAATCCTATCAGATGGTATAGGGATGCTGAATATCGACAGCGTAAGAGCCATTACTTTATTAGCATTTCGCTTCTTAGGTGATAATTCTTCTGATGCTAATAACTTGTTTCTACTACTCCAAAGTGGGTGTAAGACCTTGAAATTATTTGAAGAAACAGGTCCTAATAATCCTCAAGCTGAAGAGGAAAGGAACTTGGTTTGGGCCGTGTTCATACTTGACCGTATAAACTACCTTATAAATGGATACTTGTACATTGAGTATCCTAAAAGATTGCTTCATCTAGCATTTGAAGTTGCCCTTTATGATTTGAATGAGTATACCAACCAATCAGCGACACTTACTAACTATAGTGAATTGAAAACTTCCATTTATAATTCTTCATCGTACTATATTCAAATGTTGGATTTCCTTTGTCAGGCTACCAAGCTTGTGAGGGACAATGAAAATATTACTGAATCAAATTTAATACATTTTAGGGGCCTTATATCTAACTTGAGAGTTCAGGTCGATAGCTGGTTACAGTATTTACCAGACGAATATGTTCGATTCCTTACAGAATCAAACTTTGACTTCAAGCCTTCATTAACAGTTCATGACATACTTTTACACGATGCTTACCAAATGTTTTTAATTACCATCAACAGTTGTTTTCTTTTGATAAACGATTCCTATACAGAGTCCAATCATTCCAATTGTTATCAGGCAATTCAGAACATCATAAAGTGTTGTAAAAGTAGTTCGGGGATACTAAACTCGCAAAAGGGCTTCAAGTTTGGATATTTGCACTTGTTAGCTCTTTGGGCCTCAGCAAAGTGTCTTTTCATTTGTTGCGTAATTTCAAATCAAGAGATTGACCTGAATGTTGACTTCTTGTTTAATAGGGTGGCAGAATTAAGTGAAATATGGCCCCTTGCTCTCTACTACAAAGGGTCCCTTGTTAAACTTAAACAAGAATACTTGTACAACAAGACCGAACTCATACAGCTATATCAAGACCAGGTCTTCAAGAATTCCAAGGACTTGGCAAGGTCTCCTTCTTTGGAAACATTCTTGTACAATGCCAATCTCGAAGAGGTTAAGCTTTTGGATATTTTTAGAAAAGAAGATGGTCGTTAGAAGCTATGAGTGTATATAAGTTTATAAGTCCGACTATTAAGACAATTATCGAGATAGACAACTTATCGTTGTATATTATGTAATATTACGAGCATTCAAATCATTTAGGGTGGGTCCTTACTTATGAAGAAGCACAAGTACTAATAAGTCTTCACTTGGAGAGATTGCTATAATAAGAGACCCAGATACGAACCCCATAGTTCCTAAGCACTGAATAGGAACTAGAATATATTAAGTATCACACTAAATACAAAATCACTCATTTCACCCTGCCAATGATCATGGGCTTAATTTTACCTCCTTTACATGAACATTATTCTTTTCTGAGTATATAGATATCTCACTTTCTTCTTCGGGTTGTATTTCATCCAATTTTGCCATCCATAATTGTGGCAAAAAGGTACAAATCAAATAATAGACAACTCCACTGATTACTATACCTGTAACGTAACTTACTGAGTACAAGTAAATAGCACCAGTTGGAACATTTTCATTACCACATGCCCAAGCCAAACCTGGCAAATTTGGTGCAATACCACATAAAAATGCAATAAAAGCAGGAATATTGAACCCTTTGAAGAAGTAGTATGGACCCTTCAATTGATATAAACCAGGAACGTTCAATTGACGTTTTCTTAAAATATAATAATCTACTATCATTACTGAAGTCAATGGAGCTAAAAACATTGTGTAACCACCTAAAAACTTCGAAAAACTGACGGCATTGTTCTGAATTTGCCAAGGATTACACAAAACACCTAAAGTTATACAGATAAAGGCACCTCTACGTGGCGTAATATATCTAGGGAACCACAAGGTTAAATCGTTAGCAAATGAAACTGTGTTGGCCGATATATTAGTTCCAATGATGGCTAACATCCAACAAAGTGATGAAAATGCTTGAGCAGCTCTATTATTCCATAACATCAGCACCTCAATTGGGTTCCAAGTTAATTCACCATAGATGACTTGCGTGGCACTTGTGACAACAATACCTAAAATACCACATAAGGAAACTAATACAAATAATCCAACGAATTGGGGCCATATTATTTGCTTTGGCTTTTTGGAGTATCTTGCAAAATCAGCAATATTAAGAGCCAAGGTCGCTTTCGGGCCAATAGCACTGATCATACATCTGAAAAACACTACAGCAGTTGGTGTCCCGTCCACTATATTGTTACCCTGTCTGAAAATTGGTCCAAACCCATGAGCTTGTGAAACAGCCCACGCAAATAAAACAATACCAAATATAGGCATTATTATGACTTTAACAAGGAAAAACCATCTTAACTGAATAACATTTAGCCATAATAAAGGCAATTGTATTATTACAAAAATGAAAAAACATAATAACTCAGCTGAAGTAATATGGGCAGATTCAGGTAACTTGTTGGGAAAGGTTGTGAAACTTGGCCAAATGGCTTCTAGTAAAGCTTGGGTAACTTGACCACCTTGATAAGTTTGGGTACCAGTCCAAATTAATGCAACTAATCCCCTTATAAATGTACCAAAATAAGCTCCCCTTACTCCCAAAGCATACCTCATTGCAACTGGAAAATTAAATCCGTATTTGGCACCTATCCATGCATTTAACATACATGGGACTGCTACTATAGCGTGACCGACAAATAAAGCCAATATAGCCAATCCAGGACTTAACCCCAATGAGATTGAAGAAGATGCAACTTGGTACATAGATATAGAAAAAGCTTCAGCTATCCAAAAACCTAAGTAAGACACCCATGTCCATTTTCTATCTTCAGAACCTAATGGCACTGGATCCATAGACTTATTGGAAAATAATAATCCATCGGAATAAGAAGATCTCAGTTGTTGAACTTTTAGTTTGCTAGCAAAAGTCATGATAAGTTTTTACTAAGAATATCAAAGGTTGTGATTCAAAAATTAGACTTCAGATTCCTCTTACACCCCTGTAAACAAACCACTGTTCTATTGTAAAACGAGTGGAAAAAGATTTCGCAGCTCTTTATAAAGTGTGTCCGATCTTCACGGCTTTTGATAAGCCTTATCTTGCAACCGGGAAAGTTCGCTGCAAATTCCGGTAACATGTTCTGATTTTTCCAGGTAGTTCCTAATCAAATTATTGGAGCCTATAGGGGCAGGAAAATAGAAAATACCGTAATGGGCAATATAATTTATCAGAAATTAGAAAGGCACATCGAGTGTTCATTCTATATGTATATTACATGTCTTTGCTAAAGTATTAATCACTGCGCTTCTCTGTTGAAGAATCCCAAAATTTCAAATTCAGAACTAAAGAATTCCATGCACTATCAGGGGAATCATCTTTAAACAAGTTATCGACTTCAAGTTCTTTGGGGTTGAAATCACTGGAGAAATTGTTGATTATTTCATTGATTAAGCTTGTAGATTCCGGGTCTTCATGCAACAAAAGCGAAGGTGCTAATACATTTGATTCTGGTTGTTGAAATCTTAACTCAGTTTGTTCTCTAACATTCTCTAATAGTGAATCCAATTCTCTTAGTCTTAAGTGGTTTTCCATTGCTGTAAAATTCCCTGCATTTTTCATATAACTGTTTATTTCTCTCCCAATTTCTATCTGGGGGAATTTATATCCCGACAAACTACTCATAATCAAAATTAATAACGATGAAAAGCAGTATTGGGCATCCCAAAAGCCAAAAGTGGAAAACCATCCATTTTTTTTGAGATGTATCAATATATCAATAGTGGTCTTTGCCGCAATCGTACATTTTTGAACCACTCTATTCGTCACAGAGTTTTCGTTCACATTTCCTTTGAAAATTGACAAAACCAATGGTCTCGTGGTGATTATTACTGCTTGATTCAACCGTAAATATAGATTAGCAACTGCCCTATGGTTAGACACAAATAATGAGGTTCTAATTCTTTCGGGAAACTCTTTTTGGAAAGTGTCTAATTCATCTAAGCATTCAATTATGCTTTTCAAATTGATTTTATTTGTTCTATAGATCTTTTTCATTATATGATTCAAAATTATTCCTAGCTTCACATTTAATGTTAATAATTCACTGTCTAAATCATCGTGATGTAATTTTTGAAAGTCTTTATGTGGGAAATCAATGTCAATATCTTCAATCAGGATATGAATTTGATGACCTAGCTTGGCTGACCAAATACTGTCTAAGGTAAATACAGTCCACCAAACTCTTTTACGCTTCTCCTTTTCAATCTTTGAAATTGTTGAGTCGGTCACTCTTTTGTGTAATCCCATTAGCATTGAAGTTCTTAGTGCTAAACCATAGAAAGTGAAGGCTGCGTTCACTCTATTTAGTCCCTGTTGGTAAAATGCCAATAGTAATAATGTTTGAATCAAGACTAAACTAGGAGTTTCGTAAAAGTTGTTAAACAACCTCATGGCTGGGTTTAAGAACCTCATACCTGGAACATCACCATCGGGAGATTCATTAAGATACTGTTCACCAACTGCTAATACCATTAAGAAATAGCAACACCAAATCGGGTCTCTGTTTAAATAAGTCTCATATATGTCATCTAACTTCTCAAAAATTTCATCAGCATCTATAAAGAAGTATTCATGACCTAAGAATCCCATCACTTTCTTAATCAAAAACACAGCATATTCTTTATGTGGTAACATTAGGACCGCCAGAAATGTCTTGTTGGCAGATGTATCTTGCAAGAAAAACCGTAAGTTTTTGTTATCGTTAGGATATTGTGTATCATGGGTGAATTTGAATAAAAATGAATTCAAAGAGCTATCAAACGTCTGACAGGAAGCTGTCCCATAATAAGTCTTATTACTAACATCTTTATCGAATGGCTCGATGTATTCTTCTTCTAATTTCGATGGTTCTGAAGATTTGGTCTTCTTGAGCTCATTTTCTAAATATTCTATACGGTCCTGAAGTTTTTGGAACTGTGAAGCCAGTAATACGAGTCTTTTCTCTCTTTCGGGATACTGGCATTCTCTCTTGGAAGCCTCACAACTTTTACAACTAGGATGATCTAGAAATGTTAGTACAAGCCCATTTTCTCGCTTCTACTGTACATACCTTTAGAACATTTCATCTTCTGTGATCTACATCTAAAGCATGCCACGTTGGCCCTTCCCATAGCTTTGACACTCAATGGCTTAATATTCAATATCGATTCCTCCATGCTTATCAGTTGAGACAAAAATTATGCGCAGTAGATCAGAGATAACGGAATTTTTCAAGAACTATTTATTGAATTATCTAAAATATTTCTGCTTGAGCCTATTTCAAGCAAAAATAGGATCCAATTCCCCTATAGGACCACTCATAGAGCTTGGTTCTCTTTTGAGATATTTGCCAACTTTTCCTCCGACAACTCCACCATTATCTCTATCATATGCGAGTTTTCCTCTTAATATGGTATATCTGGGCCAATTGGTGAAGGTCATACCTTCATATGGTGTATAATCAATGCTATGGTTCAACATCGAATTCTTTAAATTGAATTGAATTTTACCCTTGGGATACCAGATGGTCAAATCAGCATCATATCCAACGGCAATGGTTCCTTTTGTGTTTAAACCGTACAATTTGGCAGGATTCGATGCAGTTAACTCTACAAACTTTTGAGGAGTAATTCTGGAAGTTTCAACTCCATAGCAAAATAACAAGGGCATTCTAGTTTCAATTCCAGGTAATCCATTCGGAACTTGTTTATAATGAGGTATACCATTTATCAAACCAGCTTTTTTACCTTTCAAGTCGTCATACTTAGATGGAGCATGATCACTGCTGAAAACTGTAACCGTTCCGTTACATATACTTGACCAGATGGCATCTAATTCGCTTTGGTTTTGTCTCAATGGGGGTGAACATATATACTTAGCCCCTTCAAATTCATCATGGGGATCCAAATGATGGTGACAACTGTGTTTCAAGTAATCTGCCGTTAGAAAAAGGTATTGAGGACATGTTTCGGAAAATATGGGAACGTTATCGTTTTGTGCTTTCCTTACATGTTCCATTGCAACTTTTGAAGACATGTGAACAATTAATATTGGTACATCGATCATCTTTGCCAATGCTATAACTCTGTAGCTTGCTTCTTCTTCAGCCACTAAAGGTCTTGAAATTGAGTGATAATATGGATCAGTCAATTTTTTCTCCAGTAGTTTGTCATTAATAAAATCAATAATGTCCGAGTTTTCAGCATGAATCATCGTGGTGACTCCCAATTTTCTATTGGAAAGCAAAATGTTCAATAATTGATTGTCTGTCAACTTATATCTTGGATAGGTTGTATAGACTTTAACTGATGTGATACCTTCACTTTGAATGATTTTAGGAAACTCTTGATTCAACATTTCATCACTAGGCTCAGAAATAATCAAATGAAACCCATAGTCACAATAACTTCCTCCATTTTTATTGGCTCTTCCGTGGTAATCGTGCACAATTTGCTTGAGGTCATACTTACCTTTAGGTTGAATTGCAAAAGGCAATATTGTCGTAGTTCCACCACCGATTGCAGATTTTGAACCAAATTCAAAATCATCACCTGCGGGGGCATTATCTTGATCCAAATGAACATGAGAATCAATTCCTCCAGGTGTTATATACGCCCCTTGACAATCGATGTTTTCAAGACCTTTAATGGGATCAGTTGTCAATGTGGATATTTTTCCATTTTTGATACCGATATATACTGATTGTGATAACACATCGGACGCAGTTACTATCTTACCATTATAAATAACCAAATCATACACATTTTTATCTACTGTCATCCTCGTACGATTAGATCTTTAAGTTAAGTCGTCGAATGCAACTCAGCTTTTACACAGGCTTTGGTAATAACTGCCAATAGGAATTCTTAGCTTATGTACCTTCCCAAATCCATTATCAATTTACAAATTCCGCTGATCTCGGGAAACTCTTCTTAGATCTCCTGAGCGTGGCGTTTACCGCCGCATTTTAGATAACGAAAAAGATAGCGGGATACTATACATGGTTATGCGGGTCTCAAACGCTGTTTTTTAAAGTCAGTTGCACTTCGATTAATACTGGCAGTTTGGAAGAAGCAATATGACAAATGTTAAGCTTGAAGACTTGCCACAAATTCAAAGTGAATTTTCTGCCAATGTTCCTAAATCAAAGTTGATTAAGGTGCTATTACTCAATCCCAATACCACGGAATCAATGACCTTAAATGCCTTAAAGATGGTAAATGATTCAGTGCCTATGGACACTATTGTCTATGGCTATACAGCTCCTAGTGGAAAAGGTCCCACCGTTATCGAAGGACATTTGGATGGAGTTTTGTCTTCTGCAAGTGCTTTCAAAGACGTCTACGACTTGATCCCTTGTGTAGATGCAGTATTAGTAGCGTGCTTTTCTGATCACCCATTAGTCAATTGTTTAAGAGAGGAGTTTGATGTTCCTGTTTGTGGAATTTTCGAAGCTGGGGTGTATTCGGCTAGATTACTTGGTGCAAGGTTTGGAATAGTTGCAACGGTCTATAGGTCTGAGATCAGGCATGCCGATTATGTGAAAAACCTTGGGTTGGAGAAATTCTGCTCTGGTGTCTTATCAACAGGATTGAAAGTCAGAGAATTGGAAACCAAACCTAGGGCTTTAGTATTGGAAACAATGAGCAAAATAGCCAAGAAGTTAGTCAAAGAAAGAGATGCCGATGTTTTAATCTTAGGGTGTTGTGGTATGGCGGACATGAAATTGGCCGTGGAAGACTCAGTTAAAGATGATAATGTAATAGTAATAGATGGGGTAGTAGCCGGAGTAAATATTTTGAGCGGGCTTGTACGTAGTGGCCATCATACTTCCAAACGAGGGTTATTTTCAAGCTCAAAAGAAGCTAGAATCAACCGTGGTCAAGTGTTTATTTAGTTTTAATACATTCTTATAATTCCTCTTGCTTCTAAATGGTTATCTTTTTTTTGAAACAATTACCAACCAGGGCCCAAAATAACTACATATAAGCGCCATGCAATTCTTTCAAAACTATTTAAGCGACAGATTTCTCACTGCATCGTTCTTATCGGAAAATGACTGTGGACAAACCTAGGATTCTATACGTTCCTTGCGATACAACCACCCACGATGACGAATCATGGAAATTGGTGAATGAAAAGTTTGATCTTGTTTATTATGACTTTGATACTGTTGAACAATATATGGAAGAATTGAAGAAACCAAATTGTGGTCGAATCGGTCAAATCCAAGCTATTTTCCGCCCTACTTGGTTGAAGGGTGCTCCTTATACGCATCATTATCTCTTCAGAGGTGAGCCAGTAAGGCTATTGCCAGATTCAGTGAAGATCATTGTACAATCGGGACATGGTTACGATATTGTGGATGTTGACTACTTGACTTCTAGAAATATAATTTTTTGTAACTCACCCAATACTGGATCGAGGGCTACCGCAGATATTGGTACTTTATTGATATTGAACAGCTTCAGATATGCATCCTTTGCTGAACACTGTGTTAGATCAGGTAACTATTATGATTCCAGAGAGTTAGCTAAAATTGCTGATGACCCAAATGGTAAAACATTAGGTATTGTTGGTTTAGGAGATATAGGAAAAATTGTAGCTAGAAATTGTCAAGCTTTGGGTATGGACATCATCTATCATAATAGATCGAGAAGAATAGAGATTGAACAAGAGTTTCCCCTGGGATCTTTGACTTATATCTCCGATTTTGATGAATTTTTGGCAAGAACTGACTGTTTGTTACTTCTATGTCCTTATACTAAGGAAACGAAGCATTTGGTTAGTTTTGAAACCTTTAAGAAGATGAAACCTCAAGTCAGGTTAGTCAACATTGCCAGAGGACCTATTGTTGAAGAAGCGGCCGTTATTGATGCATTTGAAAGAGGGCAATTGATTGGCGCTGGATTTGATGTACATGAATTCGAACCGAAAATCCATGAAAAGCTATTGAACAATTGGAAGGTTACGTTATTGCCACATTTAGGGATTGTCAGTCAAGCTTCTTGGAAAAATTTCGAAAAGTCATGCGTTAAGAATCTAATGGAATTCTTTTATGGAGACGGTAAACCATCGACAGCTGTAAATATCAAATAGAATATAAAATATATACATAGATATCTAAGTTTTAATAGTATTAAGGTTTCTAAATAGGAATTGCACCCTTTTGTTTGACCAATCTATCGTATAACTCAGGACGTCTATGTCTTGAAAAGTCAAACATCTTTTGCTTTCCGCTAATCGTTTCGTCCAAATCAATATCAGCGTAAATAATCTCATCATCTTCAGTCTCAGCCTGAGCAATAACCAAACCGTTTGGATCAACAATAAGAGAGCCTGCAATTAATTCCTGTCCATCTTCAACACCACATTTAGCAATTGATACAGCAAAGCAAGAATTACAGTAAGCATTAGATTTTGTTGAAAGGTCACTATGATATAATCTTACCTCTTTATTTTCAACCTTATTGAACAAAACTGTACCATCTGCAGTTGTATTATAGCCACTAATGCATAACTCCATTCCTTGCAAAGCATAGCATCTCCAAGCCTCGGGCCATCTCCTATCGTTACATATCAACATTCCCATAATTCCATCAATCCAGTCCGAATCAGGTCTAAATGCTGGGAATCCCAAATCACCATATTCAAAGTACCTCTTCTCTAACTGTTGGTATTTAGCTCCCTCGGTTGGTTCTACGTAACCAGGTAAATGAGCTTTTCTATACTTTTGCACCACCTTTCCTTTATTATCTACTAAAATGCAGGTATTGAAGTGATGTCCATCATCAGTTAATTCGGCATACCCCAAATAAAATCCAATATTTCTCTTGATGGCTGTTTCAAACAACGGTTTCACAATACCATTAGAAATATCCCCCTTTTCAAAAAAAGAATCGACTTCTTTCTGATCTTTAATTAACCATCTTGGAAAGAAACTTGTTAAAGCTAATTCAGGGAAAATAGCCAAACTTGCACCTTTATCAGCAGCTTCTTCAAGTAGTTTACATAATCTTTCAACTGTTTCCTGCTTGGGTGTAGCCCTTTGAATCGGACCCAATTGAATTCCTGCTAATTTGAATTTTCTAATACCCATACTTTTTACCGTAAAGGCTTCCTGGAATCACTAATTTCGGTTATAATTTATATCCCATCTTGTTCCAAACTCTCACTCGGAAAAGTCTGTCAAGTTGGCCTGTCTTATCTAGGAGCGCAAATCGATTAAAACAATTCCGTTGTCAGAAAAATTAACTGGAAAAATTAGAATATAAGTCCATCAAATAATAAAAGTTTTTCCTTATTATATATTAACTTCGATTTGACCTAAAGCTTACTATGAAGACGTTGATATTCTGTGTACGTAGGAGTTAAATCATTCAATCTTGGACTATAAACAAGATAAACTATGTTATTTAGTATTTCCAAAGAGCCTTGTTCAAAGGATCATGATAATACCCTATATGTTAGACCATACTTCTTGTAAATTGTGTTTTTTCTGCTACTCGTCGCTAGAAGTCTCCAAATGATAATTCGTACGTCTGATTAAGTAAGCTTGCACCGAAACTGTTGCATTACATGTCTCACTGATTCTCGCCGATCAGTGCTGCTTACGACATGCAATTCATGAACTGTCGTACCAGTGGGTGACAATGCAGAATCCTTAAAGCAGGAGGATCCCCAGTCTAAGCAGCAAGATCCCGAGGTTTTAACCATTCTCACCTTGGGGGAATCTATATGGATATATTGGTGCAACATCATTCTCATTTCTTCGTCTTTCATGGAGTAATAATTCTGATCCACTTCTTTTTCAATATTTTCCTATAGCTTTTAAAGAAATTCTTTTGAATAAAGCTTGGTTTCTGGTCAATTGGTTCCATGATACCTCGGGACTCGGGATTTCAATACGGTGACTGGAACTTTTACAGCCTCAATCAATTTAGCAATGAATAATTTGTTTGATCTAGAGTCTTAATAATTAAAATTGAGTAGGGTCTTTTCCTTATTTAAGTAACGTAATACACATATAATTGCCTTAGCTGCCATAGTCACTAAACTTGTTCAGTCCTCTGTTTTATTATATCAATGAAATAACAGGTACAGAATCCGGTTTAATTCCAAAGATATTCATTACAAGTAATTTTCAACTATTTATTTAAGAATTTCAAGGCAAGTGAGTCCAAGGGTGAGTACTAAAAACAACCACTACGCAAGCAGCATTCAATACGTGAAGGCTACGAATTTCTTATATACAGTAAAATATTTCTGCCGTAATTACCTTAAGTTTCTTGTCCTTATATTTTTTCTTTTTCTAACAATGTGAATGGACAACCCGGCCCACGAAGTTTTTAAATTAGTTTTCACACTATGACGAAACTCTCGTTAAAATCAGTAACTACTGACTGCAGCAAAAAATAACAGAATTGCGAGGTTAAAGAATACGTAACAACCCTGTATTGAGGATTTATTGATTTGATCCTAGTGGAGGAGCATGGCTATTAAAATGCAACACTTTACATATTGACTCTTTCTGCGTAGCGTTTTTCAATTACGCAAGGGATCTACACTTATTGTTTATTTAGATCGGTAATTCCGTAAAGCACGTAATATTTTGTTTATTACGTAAGTACGTGTTTAACTGCAATTACTACATAATTTCAATTCACAAGTGTCATTGGTGCTGTTGGCTTTATGCTTTACACCGAGGAGCATGGCAGTTCTGGTATATGGCTCGGGTTTGCATGGAGTTGCAATAGTTAAGTCTTTCCGACAAAAGGGAATTTACAAACTTAGGGTTGGGGGAATAATAAAGATCATTTCATAACAGCAGATCTTTGAACGCCTCAACAACTAATGCTTTGTTTGTTCTGTGATTCTTGAATACATATCAGTTACAACACGACTTTGAAACCTGCAGAAACCAGAAGGAGGATTTCTGATTACGTAAAAATCCCAGAATATATGTTTAAGGGGAGCTTCTGTCTCTCATTTGAGTATATAAAGAGACAGTCCTTTCAAAGAATGAAAACTACCTAAAACTATTATGAGTTCAAATGATCTCGATAACAGTCAGAATAATTTTTGGATACTCTCAAATATTGGAGCAGAAACCACTGGAAATTGACATAAATCAACTCTTTAGAAATATCTTTTTGTTTAAAACCAAATTGTAGCGATACATATTTTGGAGCTGGAAACAATACGAATAAACAACCGCGCCAAGTTAATCTGCATTTACGAAGACTAGTATTTGATGACAGAGTGTCCTGTAACATCAATGAGTGGGTTCAGTGTTGGGAAATAACAGGGTTTCACCAATTACGATTTATGTTGCATTTAAGTGCTTTAGCAAAAACAAAGAAAATCGGAGGTTAACCGGTTAAACTACCCTAGTGCGATTTACGAAAAGGCTAATAAGTTACTAAAATGGGCTATATCTAATTATATGATTTGCAATTACGGTATTTTCATTACCCATTATCATAAAAGGGGCAAGAAAAATGAATAGCTTGTTTTGCTTTCTACTCAAATTAGTCATATTTAGTCCAAAAGCGAATTAATAATGACATGACATGGATTCCCATTCAGGTAAACGCGATTACTTAATTGTATGTTGCATGAATTGAATTTGAGAGTTATGATCCTGTTTGTGTGCCATCCAGCAAGCTTTCCGTAAATATTTCCTCCAATAGGAAATTTGCGTTGTTTATGTCCTTGGTTGGAATTGCTTGGACTCTCTGCACTTCAGATAGAATATCGAAATTTCACCTAAGGAAGATGCAAACAAAAGATCAGATTTTGGTAAAATTAGCGGTGTGTAAATAACTTTCAGGTTCATTGAATTAGTTAGAAAGTAACTGTAGATTCAGTTCTAAACTCAACAAATATTGTTAGAGATACTTGATTGTGTGCTAAATATGGAAGTGCCATTGAATAACAATGTATCCTAATATGGAAAAATAATTTCCTGAAACGTATCACTATAAACAAGTCAATATTGAACGTTCTACTCAATATTCCTATTCGGGAGTAAATATAGTCCCATTTGGATACTTTCGTATGTGAATCAACTCCAAAGTTGGGGTGAGCCAGCTTTTACTTTCGAGCCTTCTTTCCTGGGTCTTATAATGCCTTAAAACAGAAGCCCCAATAGTAAACATGCAAATTTCTTCCGTAATAGCTGAACCTAAATAGGAAATATGTTTCCCAACCATCCTTCCAAATCAGAGGTGAATCTACCGCCTTTGAAAATAATAATGCTACCAAATATAGTAAAACTCATCCTTAATCAGGAATTTAAGTATAAAGGGAAAATGCATTATTTTTATTTGGTCATTTCATGCCCCTTTTTGGATCATGACATTTCTTTAGAAGCAAATCAAATTCCCTTTGTGAAAATAGAGAATATTACCCTTCCCAGTTCAGGTAAAAGGACGTCCAAGTTAAGAAACCAGCAATTCATTAAATCTCAAGTATCTAGTAGCATTACGAATACAGTAGTTGGAATAGCCGTTTTAGTTCAAGACCTTGTAATATTTTACTTAATTCTTTGTGAAAAGGACATGTCACAAGCTAAATCATAAGAGTTGTATAAAATGAATGGCAAATCTAGTTTCCAGGTTCAAGTTAAAAGGTGAAATGAAAGTTGCAAACATTTTGAAAGCTGCTTTATTATCCGGTGTTACTTTTGCGGTAGATGGATGTAACATAAACGATCCAGTAACTGGTCTCAGAGTAGATTACTACGATGATGTGCTTTACAGTCCTAATTATGGTGGTACTCAACTTAAGAATTATCTTAATACATTTGTATCCACTTTGACACCTAATGCTACTGTTTATGGAGTGACAGCCCCTAATTTTGACTATACTGATATTGCCAAGACTAACGATTACAGACCCCTTTATGGTAGAGTAACTGATCTCAGTTATTTTGGATTAAGGTTAACAGGTTACATAAACGCTCCAGAAAGTGGAACTTACACCATTTACGCCGATGATACAGACGATGCTGTGCTGGTAGCTATTGGGGCTGGAATTGCCTTCGATTGTTGTGGATTACCATCAAATACAACGAATCTGGCTCAATTATATCTGGGAAACATGTTGAACAAATATACTTCAATAACCGTTAACTTAGAGGCAGGTCTTTATTACCCAATTGAAATTGTCTATTACAATCAATTCTACGCTCAAGCTACAATGGAATTAACTTTCAAATACCCTGACGGTACCAACCACACTAACGATATTCCTTATTATTATGCTGCAGAAGATGACGACTCATGTTATACCACCACAACTACTACTAAATATTGGACTGGAAGTTTCACCACAACTACAACTACCACTGCTAGTGATGGTGTGGTTACGGTCATCATTGACGATCCTCCAACCACTATTACTACCGTAGGTTCTGATTCTAGTACTACTACTACCACCCTTTCGGATGGTCAAGAGGAAGTGATTATTCATACCCACCCCGTTACTGTTACTACAACTAGTTACTGGGATTCAAGTTTCACTTTCACTACCACTTTTACTCCTAGTGGATACACAACTGCAACTGTTCTTATTGAAATCCCTTCCACTTCCTCGTCAGAACAAAGAACTACTACAACCACTACCAGTACTCCACCACCAGGTTCTTCTGTTCCACCTACAACTTACACAACCTGTGACAGTGCTTCCACTGATTGTACCATTGTTATTGTTCCATCTACTTCTTCGTCAGAACCAGAACAAGGAACATCTACCACTCCACCAGGTACAACCACTACCACTACCAGTACTCCACCACCAGGTTCTTCTGTTCCACCTACAACTTACACAACCTGTGACAGTGCTTCCACTGATTGTACCATTGTTATTGTTCCATCTACTTCTTCGTCAGAACCAGAACAAGGAACATCTACCACTCCACCAGGTACAACCACTACCACTACCAGTACTCCACCACCAGGTTCTTCTGTTCCACCTACAACTTACACAACCTGTGACAGTGCTTCCACCGATTGTACCGTTGTTATTGTTCCATCTACTTCAACTCCAGAAGGCATTACTACAACCACTACCAGTACTCCGCCATCAGGTTCTTCTGTTCCTCCTACAACTTACACATCTTGTGACAGTGCTTCAACTAACTGTACTGTTGTTATTGTTCCATCTACTTCAACTCCAGAAGGCATTACTACAACCACTACTAGTACCCCTCCTCCCGGTGAAACAAATCCTCCTCCACCAACTACTTACACACTTTGTGATAGTGCTTCAACTGATTGTACTGTTGTTGTTGTTCCATCAACGTCCACAGGTCCAGGAATCACCACCACCACTACAAGTACTCCTCCATCGGGTTCTTCTGTCCCACCAACTACTTTTACCCTTTGTGACAGTGCTTCCACCGATTGTACCGTTGTTATTGTTCCATCAACTTCCACAGGTCCAGGAATCACTACCACCACTACAAGTACTCCTCCATCGGGTTCTTCTGTCCCACCAACTACTTTTACCCTTTGTGACAGTGCTTCAACTGATTGTACTGTTGTTATTGTTCCTTCGACTACAACACCACCTATCATCACTAGTACCACTCCTGGCATTTCATCTTCAACTTACACATCAACTTGTGACGGTACCGAATGTGTTATCATTGTAACTCCTACTACCATCACTGAAACAACCCCAGGTCCATCGTTCTACACTTACACTTCAACTTGTGGTGGTACTGATTGTGTCATCATTGTCACACCAACCCTTCCAGCACCACCATATGCTAATACCACTACCTCCAAGCCAAATATTCCACCTACCACTGAGACTACTATTGTTACCACTACCGTTACTCCAACTGGTCCAACTGGTCCAGGTACTCCAGAAATTCACACCTTGACAAGTACAATCACTAAAGGAACAGGTGTACCAAACACTCCAAACGGAAATGGTGACATCACTAGCACCATTACTCAAACCAACGGAGGAGGTGTAAAGTATATCACTACTACTATTACTCCAAACGGTGGTTCTCCTAATGGCGGTTCCAACGGTGCTTCTCCTAATGGCGGTTCCAACGGTGGTTCCAACAGTGGATCTTCTAATAGCGGATCAAAAGGATCCAACGGCGGCTCGGTTACAATTCCACAATCAGCCCCTGTTATCCCTGATTATGAAGGTACAGCCACAAAGATGGTAACCCCATTTGTCCTTGTTATATTATCATTCTTGTGGCTCGCTTAATAGCGGAACAACAGTGTTTTAACTTCGTCGATGTTCTTATTTTTTCGTCCTAAAGGTTTTTTTTATGTTTTATAATATATGAGTTTTTTATAATTAGCTATGAATTCTGGGTGATGTAATCGTTTTACTTTGGCAATACTCTACAGTGATATAGTGCATATACTTGCGTGTCTCACAGGAGAACTTTGAATCTTCAAAATGATTACCAGTATTTAAAAAGATCTGATAGAGCAAAGTTCTCCATTAAGAAACCAGTAGGTTTTCAAACAGTCCCTTACTATTTCATTCAGTGAGTAATTTCTAAGCTTTTGGTACTTCCATGAAATTTATTTTTCTTTTTTTCTTCTTGGTATGGCCTGGAGAAACAGGAACGCGATTATCCTATTCTAATGAACATTGAACGCTAAACTTGGAAATCATTAGAGGTACTTTATTTGCTTTGAATTTATAAAAGCACTACATAAATATGTGTCATTTCAGGCAATGTTTATATAATTTGAATTTAATTGTAATGTTTTTTTTTCACTAAATTAATTATTATTTATTATATATTTTTCACACTCTTGTCAAAAGCATACAACTAAAAAAATTAAATAAATTTAATTGATCACAAAAATTTTTAATGTTCTTTAATCGTATTAAATTCATGCTTATTTATATACTACTTAGGCTTTATTCAATTGTTTAACGAAAGATAGCTATTTCATTTTATTTTAAGCTTGAAATAAACTTGTCTCGTTTGTGTAGACTCACTCCACGCTCTAAGTATTTTCAAAGTGGTCAGGCATCATAGCCTTTTTTAATTACCATATTCAAATTAGAGAATGTTGTAATCGGAAGAATGAATCCATTAAAGGTATGGGACTAGGATACAGGCATCATGAATCTCCTCTGCTTTCGAGTCTGATTCTACAGTGTTCATTTTGGATTTGTGCTGGTCACTTTGACTAGACTAGAGAACACGAGATTTACCCATATACCTATTATTTATTATACACTTACAAGACAATAAACCTTTTCTTATATCATCAAATCTTGATAGAATAACGAAGTAAATGACATATCAATTGAATTAGCATTTAAAATTTCATGATATGCACTACTTGCACCTAATAATTCAGATGATAGTTCTTTGACGCTGGAAACTTCCTCACTTCTGGCTGTAAGAGATATTTCTAAGATATTGTCCACAATATTTTGGAACACTTTTGAACACTTACTGGCAAAAACCCAATTTTCACTGAAGGCATCGAGTATCTCTATTGATAATCTAATCTCGGATTCAGACTTATAAATATCAATACTATTATTACATAAACAATGCAAAGTTGTGGAACACGCAGTTAAAAACCTGTATAAAGTTATCCAATTCAATGGCAAAAGATTAGCTTTGAATAGTATATGTGTATGAGACAAAGTCTTTAAGCAATACACACCTAGCAAGTTAAGTTGGCCCGGATCTGGATGAGGAATTAAATAACTGGGTCTATATAACAACATCAAGTTATGATAATATCTAGTTGAATACCAGGCATTTGAACCATGGAAGGAAAAGAACTTGAAATTTTCATCATTATTAGGTTGATTCATGCTTAACCATTCATCAAGTTGTTGCTTAATCAACGTTATTTCATCAGAGCTATATATTTTAGGGGCTTGAATCGTGTATAGCTTTTTAATGATATTGCCTTCAATTTTTCTTAACGTGATAATTGAGCGAATGGTTTTAAATGTGAAAGGATCTTCGTTTACCAAAGGCTGTGGAGTAGCTACATCAATGTCAAAATCATCAATACTTAAAGGTCTGCCCAAACTTACCGATAATAGCCTGTCCATATTATGTATGCTCCAAAATAACCTTCCTTTCATTTCAGAGTCTAGATCGGGAGATTTAGAATTCCTATTCAATCCTATGGTCAACGAAGTTCTCGATACTAAGCCAAATAAATTCCAAGGATCAAGTCCCTTAGGTTCAAATAAGGAATATATACATAATAACATTAACATTTTAATGAATTCAATCTTGGTAGTTTCGATTCCTCGGCATAAAAATCGTATGGAGTTGTACGAAAAGAACTTGGAGTAATTGTCCTCTTGTTCTAATAAGCCAACTCTAGATAATGCAGTACATCCAATAGCCATAATCATGAATATCTCAAATTGATAATATTGGGTAATTGTATCATTGATATGGTCTAGTTTATCAAACTGTTCATAGAATATCGATTCGCATATCAATGGGTAGGATCTATGATTATGCTTGAAAAAGGCATCAACGAATTTCCGACATATATTCTTGGTTATTAATGGAGTTGCTAGACCATCCGCTTTAGTCAATATAAGTTCAGAAAACCCTAATGTTTGCAAAAGAAAATTAGCTTCAATACTTGGACTGCTAACATTTGATGAAGCTTTTATAAATGACTCACTTGGACTCAAAGTCTCATACTTTGGAACGTCGGATGGCAACTTATTTATGATGTTAGTAGTAGTATTTGTCTTTTTATCCTGGTATATGCATTCTTTTCCTAGTCTTACGCAGTTATAACACCCAGTTGAATCTCTCGTACATTTTCGTTTTGAGTTCCTACAATTCAAACATGAGTATTTGTGCAACTTATCACTTTTATGATAGCTTAATGGTTTAACTATCCTGAATCTTGAGGTTAATTGTTCATTCATTTTTATACCATCTCTCAGGGTTTTCTATTGTGGTGGGATTCTGCGAGTTTGTGATTTCGACAAAGTTAAATGTCGCATGCAAAGCGGCTGCAAATATGGACTTGTATTACTACTTACAATTAAAGAGGCAAACTTGATTCATGTAGATTAGTTCTCACAATCAAATATTTTTTCTAAATAGTTTAGCCAATTGAGTCCTAATACTTTCTCGATCTTAGTCTTACTCCAACCCTTTCTAGCCATAGCAACAGCCAATTCTTCTCTTTCAGATAATGGTCCCAAAGGTTTAACCACTTTATCAGAACCCCAAGGGGTAAGAGTTCTAGCATAACCTTTGTCCATATTACACCACCTCATAAAATCTGAAGGTCTACCGTGACCCTCAGAAGCATCTGATCCTATACCAACCAAATCTTCTCCTATTAAATCGATAACATATTGTACAACGTCAACATAATCATCGATAGTTGAGTCATTACCTTTTGGCATGTGGGGACCAAATTGACTAATACCGACAAAACCTCCTTTTGAACCTAATAGTTTGATTAACTCATCTGACTTATTTCTACCACTCTCTTTCAAGGCTGCAGGCAAAATATGGGAAAAACATGGTGGTTTTTTTGCGTACTCTATGACATCTCTGGAGGTTTTAGGTCCAACGTGAGATAAGTCACAAACAACACCCAATCTAGCAAATTCATCAACGACTTCTCTACCCCAACCGGTTAAACCCGAGTCGTTTAATTCTAAGTAACCTGATCCCGAATAATTTTGAGTATTGTACGTTAATTGCATTTTCCTAACCCCCAAATCTCTAAAAGCTCTAATCCAATCCAATTTATCTTCAATACCAGAGGTGTTTTGCCACGATAATAGAACTCCTGTTCTGTTTGTAGCTTTGGCTCTCTTAATATCTTCAACAGTATGCACTTGTAAGATCAAGTCTGAATATTCGTCAAACCATTTCTTCCATTGTATGACATTTGCAACGGATTGCTCGAAGTTTTCCCATAATCCACATGTACAGCTTACTGCTGTAATTCCTCCAGCATTCCATGCTTTGAAAATTTCTTCCCCAAAGTTACAAATGTTTAATCCATCGAAATGAATGGATTCTCTATAAAGTTTTCTAGCTTCTTCTTCTGTGACCATTTTTGTTTGTCGCACTGATTGATTATAATTGTTATAATATTGTTATATACAAATTATCTGTACAAATATTGATACCTTACTTTAAATAATATGGCTGAACTTATTTGCAAAGAAATGTTGGGAATATTGTCGCCTGTGTCAAAAGGAAGTAAGATAAAATTTAATTTATAATTTCCTGAAAATTTCCGTCATTGAATGAAGCGGGATATCCTGCATAGATCATCACAAGCTTTACATATTAATTACTGCCACAAGTCGGATAGTTGATTAGAAGATGCATTGCTTCCACAAAAAATACCAAAAGAAGAAGGACCGCATCGGTGTTTTCAAAGGTTTAGATAAGTCCAATATCACATATTGTGAATTACGACCACATTCTAGGTACACTCTTCCCAAATAGGGAATATAAGGTGCGGACTTTCTGCGATAACGTTATCAGGTCTGCTCCACAGCGAGAAGATTTTGCACTTGATACAATCTTTATATAAACCAAACGATCTTTCTTTATCGTTGAAACGTTGATCGTTAAAAGTTGAAATAATGTCAGATACAGAGGTAAAGAACCCATATACCGAAGGAACTGAGGAGGCACTCTCTCAGTCTGAATCGGGAGCGGCTATAGCATCTAAACCAACTAAATCAAAGTCGGGGTTTGATAAGTTCAAGTCAGTTATTTGGGACTCCCTTGATAAGTCACCTGAAGAAAGGAAATACATCTTCAAAATCGATTGTTGGATCATGTCATACGTATGTGTATCCTATTTTGTAAAATATTTGGATTCCCAAAACACTGCTAATGCCTATGTAAGTGGTATGAAAGAAGACTTAAAGTTCGGGGGAACTCAGTACAATTGGTTATCTACCTGGTACTATATTGGCTATATTATTGGGCAAGTTCCTTCACAATATGCCATCACAAGAATTAGACCATCGATTTGGTTGCCTGCAAACGAAATTCTTTATGGTATTTGTGTTATGTGCATGGCTGCAGCTAAAAATGTCAAAACACTTTACGCTTTAAGATTTCTTATTGGATTATTTGAAGCCACTGCTTATGTTGCTATCATGACAATACTTTCAAACTTCTATCAAAAATCTGAATTGGGTAAAAGAACTTGCATTTTTCAAACTTCATCTAGTGCAGCTCAAATGTTTTCAGGATATTTACAAAGTGGTTTATATCGTGGTATGAATGGTAAGCATGGAATAGCAGCTTGGAGATGGTTATTTATTTTCGATGGTATAATTACTTTCCCAGTGGCTTTGGTTGGGTTTTTTGCTATTCCTGACGAACCATTCTCTTCTAAGGCTAAATGGTTCAATGAGCTGGATAGGCAAATTGCTATTAAGAGAGCCAAAGAATCAAACAGAAACACAAGACCTGTCATCACCCTCAAGCACTTCAAAGACTTGGTATTTGATTGGCCATTTTGGTTATTCAATATTGCTTTTAGTTCACATGTCATAGGTATTAGATTATACGGATATATGAACCTTTGGCTTAAATCTGAGGGTAAGTTTTCAGTTTCCCAAATAAATAACTATCCAACTGCCGGTTATGGTCTTCAAATCGTTTGCACATTATTAATGGCATGGACTTCTGATTTACTTAATAATCGTTGGTTAGTTATTTCGTTTGTTTGTATAGCTCCTTGTATTGGGTCAATAATCTTATGGGTATGGCCAGAAAATAATACATCTGCATTGTTTGCTGGTTGGTATCTTTTGTTCATGGAAACAGGTGCTGGTGCTTTGTTTATTACCTGGATATCTGAAACTTTAAGTTCAACTGCTGAACAAAGATATTTGTTAATTGGAATAGTAGAAGTTGTGTCGTTTGCTTTCACTGCTGCAGTTCCAATTTACTTGTATCCAGCTAATGATGCACCACATTATGCATATGCTTACCCTATTACCTTTATGTTCTTTGCCTTAGAAGCAGTAATGGCAATAGCAATGGGTGTTATACAAATATTTGAAAAGAGGGGTGTTCTTAAGAATAAACATGATTACAAAGTTTATAATGAAGAGTCAGAAGAGAAGGGGATAACCCCAAATGTAACGGTCGTTTAAGTTAGTTTTTTTTCGGGAAATAGTTAATATAATGTTAAATTAGTAGTGATAATACAAGAATAATTAAAAAGATTCCCGTTAGTTCGTAGACTCGAAAAACCAGATATGAATCAACTCATGTAAAATTACATAATCTTTATTCTATTTCGGCTAGGGAAAGTTAAAACATTTTGAAGGGAGTACAGTGAAAGAGCAGCAAAGGGGATAAATACGTAAACGCTCTGCATTACAATAGATTGCCTTAAATAACAATACGTAATATAAAGTGAGGCGGCGGTCGTTTGGTGGTATTTAGTGCTAGTAAAATATACGAATTCGAAAGAGGAAATCCCGCATATTGATAAGAACATGCGGACTAAAATTGTTGATGTAAAGTAAAGAATTTATGACCGCAAACTATTGGAAAATATGAGAGTTTTCGTGAGCCAACTATTCCACGAAGCTAGTAGCTTTGTTCCCCATAGTGTCACATTAAAGGACTTCAAGAATCGTCATTACTTAAAGGGATTTGAAAACGTTGAGAAAAGATTTAGCAAAGATGTAGATTGGGTTTCAGGTGCTTTATCGCCCTTTATCGAAGCTAATGATGATATAGAAATCGGATTATGTACTGCTTGTGTACCAGGAGGAACTTTAGAGTATGGCTCATTCATGGAAATAATGAAGGAAATGATAGAGGAATATCAAAAGTACTTGCAAAAGCATGGCCCGCCTGATATTTTAATGCTACTTTTGCATGGTGCCAATTTAGTTAATGGTTTGCCAGATCCTGATGGGTATTTACTAGAACAATTTAGATTAGCACACGGTGTGAATTCTCCAACTGTCATAGGTATAACTTTGGATTTTCATGCTAACATTAGTGATAAATTAGTTAAGCTATCTGATGTCGTGATTGTTGGTATTGAGTATCCACATGTGGATACTTATAAGAGAGGAAAAATTGCTTCAGAACTTTCACGACAAAAAGCCACTGCCAAGAATAATCTTAAATCTTATAGGTATCCAATTCCAATTTTGACTGGATTACCCAATCAAGCCACCGTAGACAATTTGCCGTTTCGTAAATTAGTTGACAAAGTTGAAGAAATTAGAGTCGAATATAACATAGTTGATCTTGCAATTGCAGGAGGCTTTGCATATGGGGACTGCTATGATGTCGGTATGAATTTAATAGCAACTAATGCGGCAATCGAACCATGCATTGATGCTTATAAAATAATTCTGGAGTTCGTATGGGAATTGAAAGCAGAAATGTTGCAACCCATTCCCAAAATAGAAGAAGTTTGGCCGAAAGTAGAAGCTGGTCTGAAATTGGGAAGAATTGTGGTTGCAGACGTGTCTGATTCTCCAGGGTCAGGCGGAAACGCAGACGAAACACATTTATTGAGGAAATTAATTAATTCTTCGAGCCAATTTGTTAGTGCATTCCATGTTGATCCCACAGTGATTCTAAAAGCCAAAGAAGTTGGACTTGGCCATGAAGGTGACTTCATATTCGGAACTTCTTTGAGTCACCCAAATAGTAAAACATTAAAATTGAGAGCCAAGGTTAATAAGATAATTGATTATGAATACTTTAACATCGGAACCATGATGCATGGGGCAAGATTATATGGAGGACTCACCACAATTCTTGAAGTACCAAATGGACTAATAGTAGTTACCACCGAAAGAATCCAAGCGTATGACATCAACGCTTTCTTAAATTTAGGAATTGATATAATGAAACCGAAGCCTTTAATAATAGCAATCAAGTCAACTGCCCACTTCAGAGCTTCGTACACCGCATTGGCTGATCAAGGTATAATATTAGCTCGTGGATATGGTTGGTCAGATATTGGGTTCGAGTCGTTTGACTATAAATTCAGAAGAAAACCATTACTACCTTTAGATGCCATGGACAAACAACAATGGGATAAGATCGCCAATAGTTATAGTACATAGGACTTACATGGGACTTACATATGATTTTAATACATTTAATGACCTTCTCTGACTAAAAATCAAATGAACTGGGGTGCAATGCTTCACTAAACTAATTAGGGGTCCTAGATTTCAAACTAGACCCGGAACAGATTTAAACATTCCAGTCAGATTCTTCTTTCACATTCCAAAACAGCATGGTGAGAAACTATAAGAGGAAAAACGAGGAAATTTTAAGAGCGAAGTATTTGGCCATTGTCTTCCAGTATTAGGGCGGTTGAAAATTTGGTTCGGGGAAGACCCTGGCTGGCACTGGAATGGACAAAAATAGAAGAGTAAATATTTTTTTTAGGTTTATGAAAGTGAAATCTATTGTTGAATTAAGTTCAAGTTATTTCCGGGAATTTCAATTGCTGACATAATATTATGAATTAAGAATAAGGTGATGGCAATGCATGTCTTGGATATGGTATGTTTGGATTATTTTATTGGGGTTAGTCTGGGCGATCTCCTAAGTAAACCCTACCTCAGAACGTGCACGGTTCTGTTTGCAGGAGACTCGAACCGATGTTGAAAAGCATCCAACAAATAGTTTGTTGACAAAGCTGGTATTTACGATGAGCTGAGACAAAAGGGGTCCATAATACGAGAGATCTCGGATAGCATGGCTTACCTATAATTAAGCAGGTTAGCATTTCCTAATGCCGATGGGGTATTGATTGGCGTTGCAATACCATAAAGATGAGGCAAACGCTCATACGCATTATGAAATAGTTTAGGTACAGAAGAGTTAGTCAGGTCGAGACTAACTAAAAAAAACCCCCAAACATCCTGTACAATAAAAACAGGCAACCAATAAAATCGCGTTAAGCCTCATTTTTCTGGAAAAGTAAAGGAATGATTGTCAAAAGCGGTAACAATGAGCAAAAATGGGTTCGGGTCGAACATTTTGAGTAATTCGAATAAAACATGCCCCAAGTAAGAAATTTCACATTAAATACTCGTATTTGTTACAATATTCGAGATCCTTTGAAGCTACTTTAGGGGAATGTCAACCAAGACAAGCAATATTGTTGATAGAACAATTGGTGGGGGGGAATGTAACGTTGAATTTGAATCTTTGGTTACATTCTCCATCATTAGTTATTATAAGAGATGATAGTTGATCACTGATGACCAGCGTAAATGTCCAATGTATTAAAGACACTCTTTAATTTGTCGCCTAATAAATGATAAATCCTAAAACGTTAATCTTTTACTAGAGAGGGTAAAAAAAGTCTTTTTCCTTTTGAAGCATCTGTAAAAATCGGGGTAATTTGATGAATAAAAAAACTTTACCAGGGTTCAATTTCTAGACAATAAATGCAATACACATACGAAATTTCACGAGAACCTGTAATTGAATTTCATTCCTTGTTATTAATGCCCATTTCGGAATTTTACGATTAACAAGCCTATACTCAACGGTGCACATTACTCAAAACCTATAGCATTAAACATCAGCATTCATATTTTCTAGGATGGAAAAATGGTTCTTAATATATACGTCTCTTACGGAGCCAAAAAATAAAAGTCATGCAACGGATATGCCATTGAAAAAGTACCTTGTTTTAGGATTTAAACTATTACCGTGTAAAGTAAAAAAATAAAAGATCGCCCACTAAATCTTAAAAAATAATACCCTAACCGTGCGCTGCAGAATAATTTTTTCGAATGTTCGCTTTTAGTGTAACCATCAAGCTTAAACTCTAAGTGCGAGAATTTGCAACCAAAAAACAGCGAATATTTTTTTACCGTCTTGCATTGTTTAATCGGATATGTACCGCTTTTGGATAACCTACTTCCCAATGTAGCCGAAACAAAGCTTGCAAATCTTGCCTCTACCAGCAAGATTTCAAATTATACAGATTAATTCTGCTTGACCTGCTTGAAAACGGACATATGAAACACGGAAATGAAAATGATTAACAAAGTAAATATAGCAAGTACCAAAATAAGAAAACAAGGGCTGAATTTATTATTAGGGTCTAAGAAATTCTTTGGCTATATAAAACCCCCCAAAGATCCCTTGGATTTTATCTTACTATAACAAGATTTACATTCATTACTTTGAAAGATGTTTGGCTTATCTAGTAAAACTTTATTAGCCTTAGCTTATCTGTTAGCTTTTGTCAAAGTGGTAAGAGCTAGAGATATTACTTCTGATACCATTACCGAAGGTTCATATGATTATTCTGTTGGTGATTATCACATTTTCCCAGGTGTTTATTTATCCATCATCGATAATACCCTTACCGATATTACTGGTGGTATGAATAATGAAGGTGGATTTTATATCACAACCGAAAATGAAACCCAAGGTATTCAAGGTACTATTGATACCTTAACTAGTGATGTCAGCAATTCCGGTACTTGGGCTTGGAACTCATCCAAAACTTTCTTTGCCCCAGCCTATTACGTCATGGGTAACACTTTCACTAACACTGGTAACTTGTGGATGGGTGGTGCAGGTGCTGATACCCTTCCTACCATGTCAGTTCTTTCAGTTAATGATTGGACCAATGAACAATTAATGGTTTTCGAAATTAGTGCCGGTACTCAAGGTAATGTCTACTTAGGTCAAGCTACTTTTGCTGGTTTAGACTCCATTACTAATGACGGTACTGTTTGTTTAACCAATCAATTGTATATTCAAACTACCCAAATTGCTGGTACTGGTTGTTTCCATATTGGTGTTGATGGTGAAGTTAGACTTGCTGGTTTAAGTGGTGATCTTTACACTGTTGATGAAACAGAAGTTTTCTACTTAGCTGATTCAACATCTGTTCTTGATGTTTACGCTTCATCTGATGCCCAAACTTATACCGTTGCTGGTTTCGGTAACAATAATATCATTAGAACTTCCACTATCATCCAAAACCATTCCTATGATGGTTCAACCTTAACCATTACCATGGCTCTTTTAGGTGACATCAATTTAATCATTGGTTCTGGTTATTCAAGTGATCTTTTCACTATTTCAACTACCGCTTCAGGTCAACAAATTCAATACTCTGGTCCAGTACCATCAGGATCTACTAGTAGTGCAATCTGTTTAAGTTGTTTGCCTTTCCCAGATCCACCATTGAGTGTTGAATCTTCATCTAGTGAAGTTGAATCCTCATCATCCAGTGAAGTTGAGTCATCATCTAGTGAAGTTGAATCCTCATCTAGTGAAGCTGCCTCATCATCTAGTGAAGCTGAATCCTCATCTAGTGAAGCTGCCTCATCATCTAGTGAAGCTGCCTCATCATCTAGTGAAGCTGAATCCTCATCTAGTGAAGCTGCTTCATCAAGTGAAGCTGAATCCTCATCCAGTGAAGCCGCTTCATCATCCAGTGAAGCTGCCTCATCAAGTGAAGCCGCCTCATCATCTGAAGCCGCCTCATCATCTGATGAATTTACCACTTACACTACTACTGTTGTAACTACCAACTCTGATGGAAGCTCAACTACTGAAACTGATGTCGTTATTGTTACAACTGACTCAAATGGTGATTATTCCACTACCACTTCCATTATTGGTGATTGTCCAGAATGTACCGATTACACCACTACTTTCGTTACTACTGGATCAGATGGTCAATCTTCTACTGAAACTGGTGAAGTTATTGTCACAACTGACTCTGATGGTGAATTAACCTCCACCACCATTGATCTCGGTGCTTGTCCAGAATGTACCGAATACACCACTACTTTCGTTACTACTGCTTCCGATGGATCAGTTTCTACTGAAACTGGTGAAGTTATTGTTACTACTGACTCCGACGGTGATTTAACCTCCACCACCATTGATCTTGGTGCTTGTCCAGAATGTACTGAATACACCACTACTTTCGTTACTACTGGATCAGATGGTCAATCTTCTACTGAAACTGGTGAAGTTATTGTCACAACTGACTCTGATGGTGAATTAACCTCCACCACCATTGATCTCGGTGCTTGTCCAGAATGTACCGAATACACCACTACTTTCGTTACTACTGCTTCCGATGGATCAGTTTCTACTGAAACTGGTGAAGTTATTGTTACTACTGACTCCGACGGTGATTTAACCTCCACCACCATTGATCTTGGTGCTTGTCCAGAATGTACTGAATACACCACTACTTTCGTTACTACTGGATCAGATGGTCAATCTTCTACTGAAACTGGTGAAGTTATTGTCACAACTGACTCTGATGGTGAATTAACCTCCACCACCATTGATCTCGGTGCTTGTCCAGAATGTACTGAATACACCACCACTTTTGCTACTACCTTACCAGATGGAACTGTTTCTACTGAAACTGGTGAAGTCATTGTTACAACTAACTCCGACGGTGATTTGTATTCTACTACCATTGATCTTGGTGCTTGTCCAGAATGTACTGAATACACCACCACTTTTGCTACTACCTTACCAGATGGAACTGTTTCTACTGAAACTGGTGAAGTCATTGTTACAACTAACTCCGACGGTGATTTGTATTCTACTACCATTGATCTTGGTGCTTGTCCAGAATGTACTGAATACACCACCACTTTTGCCACCACCTTACCAGATGGAACTGTTTCTACTGAAACTGGTGAAGTTATTGTTACTACTGACTCAAATGGTGACTTGAGTTCTACTACCATTGATCTCGGTGTTTGCCCAGAATGTACTGATGTTACTTCAGGATTTGTAAGTACTTTATCTAATGGTGCTGTTGTTACTGGTTCTGAAGAAATCGTTGTTACCACTGATTCTGCTGGTCACTTAACTACCATGACCTCAATTCTTGGTGAATCAACTGTTTCAACTGTTTGTGTTAGAGGTGATTGTGTTACTGTAACTGACATTGCTACTACTGTTATTACTGTTACTTCATGTTCAGAAAACAAATGTTCTGAAGTTCCAGTTACTACCGGTTTAACCACTGTTGTTAACGAATCTACCTCATACGTTACTTACTGTCCATTAACTGCTGAAGAAACTGCCGCTGCTGAAGGAACTACTGTTATTACCATCACTTCTTGTGTTGACAACAAATGTTCTGAAGTTCCAGTCACTACCGGTTTAACCACTGTTGTTAACGATTCTACTTCATACGTTACTTACTGTCCATTAACTGGTACAGAGACTGCTGCTGCTGAAGCTACTGCCGCTCCAGGATCATCTAGTTCAGGATCATCCAGTTCAGGATCAAGCTCAGGAGCTGGATCTAGTTCAGGATCAAGTTCTGGTACTAGTGCTGAATCTGCTGCTCCAGCTGTTTCTACTGTTGGTGAAGGTGCTGGTTCATTAGTTGGTAAATCTTGGTCATTAATCTTAGTGGCTATTGGTTCAGTTCTTATGATCTAATTGTAGATTATTTTTCGTTATTGTTTATTTCTTGCCAAAGACTTTCAATTCTAGTCATGGGTTTCTTATTTTTGGGACTGTTTTATTTCTTCAACTTATAGTTTTATATATCAAAATATAATATTTAATTTAATTATTTTCATATTTCATGATTTAAATTTATAAATAATCAATTGCACGGTGGCTTTATAAAGAAATAAGGGATGTGATTGCTTAGTCCATAAATGTGATACATCACATTCCTTTTAGTTTGTGAAGAGAATCGTAGTTTCGGGTTACGCACTACCTTCACAATACCCAATTAGATTTATAACAAAAAATAGCTCGCACTTTTTCAATCGTAAGTTTTTCTGAACTATCGAATTAAATAAAACATCTTAGGTAAAAATGGCATTTGATCCAGAAACTTTTAAATTTGATACACCACAATTTGATCCAAGATTCCCTAATCAAAACCAAACCAAGAATTGTGCTCAAAACTACGTCGATTACCAAAAATGTATTGCTATTAAAGGTGAAGACTTTGAACCATGTAAAATTTTTTGGAAGACTTATACTTCATTATGTCCAGTTGACTGGGTAGAAAAATGGAACGATCAAAAAGAAGCTGGTAAGTTACCATTCAAACTTGATTAAGGCTATATCATCATAAACTTATTCATTATTATAACGAATTAATATAAATATATATTTACAAGTAAAGTATGTATGTGTTCTTACATAAAATCATCTTCATAGTTCTCCAGAATTGTTAAATTATTTGAAACCTTCATGTTTTCCTCTGTGAATAAATCGTCATAAGGATTGGCCTTACGGTGTTTCTCCATTTGATATTGTTTAGCGAGTTCCTTTTCTTGATTTTGTAATGCTCTTTGATTTTCTTTCTTCAATCTTTCGTATTCAATGGTAGCTTTAGACTCATTTTCTATGAATTGTTGGGTGGAAATTTCAGTCTTAGTCTTGTTAACTTTATTTAATATCATGTTATCTTTTTTACCTACGTTAAATCTCTTAACTAATTTACTATTGGCGAACCTGACGGTACCAATATCCATTGACCCATCACTAATTAAGTTATCAACTGGTGTATAAATGATTGTTACATTGTTGAGTTTATTTCCCTTTATAGAATTATTCTTGGTCAATTGACCAATGGTATCAAGTATTTCTTGAGGGATTTGTAGCTTGTCAAATGGTTTTAATCTTTGTTCATTAGTTAAATTTAAGTATAAATGTGCAGAACTTACTTTATCGACATGGAACCATAAATTTTTAGGATTGGAGTATTTGATTAATGGGTCATTCTCTATCTTATCTTTACCCATATAGATATCATATTCTTCTACATTGAAATCGGTTTCTATTTGTGTTTTAAAATAATATACCATTTTCGGTTAAAACGAATTGTGATGGTGATGATAGTGTGAAGATCAAAAAATGTCAAAATGTTTCAAACGCGAATCCTCTTGTATCAAACTCCAAACTTGCAGCCCTCCTCGTTCTACCCAACTGTTCTTCATTCCTTTTTCATTCATTTTCGGTAATTGTGTCCAGGGCTACTCATAGACTCAACACCAACTTAAATTACACCGGAAACGAACCTTCAGACTTAAAGACATTCCTTTTATTTCGTTACTTACATTCATTTCAGCCAGCCAACAGCCATGTTAGTCGATCACGAATCATTGTTTGAATTTGAACAATGTTTAAAAACTTCTAATCCAAAAGACACTTCAATTACTTTGAACAACCTCCAAATCAAATTAGATTATAATGATAATATTTCAAATGATAGTGACAAGCCTCAATTGGAAGATCTCCAAGAAATCTTTGATAATTATAATTATGAACAAGATGAATTTACTACTTGTACCTGTGGCCAATCAATAAGCTCACAGAAGGAGTGTTGTAAAAGATTCATCAGGGACACAAATGTGTGCATGGGTTTGGAAAAGTCTTACCTATTATCGTTTTTAAATGATCCAGTTAAAACCATCACTACATTGCCAAATTACAGCCAGTTTTTGGTTTTACAACAAGGTCTACCTTACCAAATAAGATCTTCTGTTTGGAAAAGATTATTTTTGATAAATAGTCAACAAGTTCCACAAGCATCTCTACTTATTTTCAATAATTTCCAACACTCCTACAATTCAGAAACTTGTGAACAGATATCTAAAGATTTGAACAGAACTTTCCCTAGTGTGAAGTTCTTCAGTGATAAGGACAATATTCAGCAATTGGAAACCGTTTTAAACGTTTATGCCAACTATGATGTGGAGCTAGGATATTGTCAAGGGTTATTATTTTTAGTAGGGACTTTATTTTATCAATTTAAGGACCCAGAGTTAACCTTTCATTCCTTAATAACAATAATGGAATCAGAAACGGAATTGCACGATATTTTCACCCAGAATTTGATGTCTGTGACATTGAATAAATGGTATGAAGAATTCCGAACTGTTTTACATAAAACTGACCCTGAGTTGCATAACCATTTGATTACATTAGTGGATATGAAGGTATTCTTATTTCAATGGTGGTTATCGTTTGTATCGAGCCACACGCCATACTTCACTGTAATTAATAGAATAATGGACTTTTGTATGATTCAAGGATGGAAGATTGGGATGTTTAAAATTTCTTTAGGTTTATTAATTGTTAACAAACCCATGTTAATGACCTTCATTGAAGGAGATGAAGAGGTTATTTATCAACATCTTTTGAATGAATCTAAGTGGGGATTGGTAATCAAGGATGTAAATGAATTTTTTGGTGAACTATTGTTCAGTTTTGAGAAGGACTTGTTCATGACCAGACCTACACACTTGACTGTACACAAGCCAAAAACCCATAAACGTAGTCAATCTGTGATGGATAAACTAAAGGGGTTAAATATTTCCAGCTATTCAATCTCCACAAGTTCCTTATTTTCTAGAAGGTACGAAGGGTCCATCTTCACAAGCGGTTCAGATGAGTGTGAAGAAGCTGCAGAGACTAGTATGAGTTCTATTGAATCCAAAGATAGTAAAGAGAAGACTTACAAAGAGTTACTACTTAAGTGTGTTGATAAAGTTGACCAAGAATTAAGAGATGATATTTTACAGGCTTTGAAAGACTAAGATCTTAGTATATAAGATAGTTTTATAATACAGTAACAATATAAGCATAGCATTGAAATAGGACACTCCACAAGGGCCTCACTGAGATTTTGTACCAGTGTTTTCAGGTTTAAAGGTGGTCGTGTGCGATCCTACCTTCGCAAAACCTCGATCAAAATTTTCTCAAGGACCAACTAACGCTAAGGAATCATACAAACTGTAGAAACTCCTTAAGTTTAATCAATTGCATAGATAATCCAAATTTTTAAACGTGAGTGTAAAAACTAATAGCCCAAAGGGCCCACTGACAGATTTAGAAAAAAGCATCACCAACCAATTATATATATTAATATCCACACTAAGCGATAATAATTGGGAGAATCATTCAAAGCAAATTGAACTTATACTTGTAGATAATCAATCATTTTTATACCAAGTTCATTTAAAGTGTTTAAGTTTATTAAGCTTAACTTATAGTCAAGGAATTCCAGAATCTTTAACTCCTTTAGAAAAATTTTATCAACCTTATCTTCGTGGCAAAGAAGTTGACTTAGAACAAGTGGAACATCAACTATCGAAAGTTTTCAAGCATATTGATATACTAGAATTTGGTCAAAGATTTCAATTAACTGCACCTTTCATAGTTTTATTTTTTGGGAAATTCATTTATACTGAAGCAACCAATAGCACTAAAGCTAACGAAAACACCAAAGCAAATTTAGAAACATTAATCAAAAGTTTTAAATTATATATTGACGAGTTTAACCAAAGTTTCGATTATAAAACTTTTTTCCAATTTACTTTATCAAACACAAATTTTCCAGTGTCCAGTAAATTATTATTAAATAAGTTTTTCACCGCATATAAATCGATCGAATTACCACAAATAGAATTAGCCATGTCATTTAAAGAAAGTTTGTTACAGTTGAACAACGATTTCACTCCTAATGACGTATTACCAATATTATTAAAATCCAATCCCAACGAAATTGTTCAAAACTTAGCATTAATAGTTGCTGAGCTTTTGATTCCTGGGTCTCAAAAATTGTCGCCATCTTTGTTCTCTGGTGGTAAATCATTACCCGAGTCAACAGCAAAAGGTAGCCAATTTAGAGTCGTGTTACAAGATATTGACAAGTCTTTCAACATAAGTTGGTACATAGTATTCACCAAAGTTCAGGAAGAATATTTGTTCGAGTCAGGACAAAGAAACACCCAACCCGAAATCTTGAGTTTGAATTTATTCTTAACAGCAATAGATTTCAGAAACGGATTACTTGATATTTTTCTTAATTACGACTGGTATTTCAGCAAAGAATTAGTAATGGCTTTCAACACTTTAGATCCAAAAGATGGAAGCTATGATTTAAGTTCTTCACCAAATTTAACCAAATGTTTTGAAGATGATAGCGAAACTGCAATTGAAACGCAATTAGGTAAAAGAAACGTTATATCATTCATAAATATTGGTAAATTAGAATTACATGTGATGAATCAGGTAATTTCAAATAATTCGAGAGATCCGAAATCTGTAGAATTACTGAAAATCTTTGATCATCATTGTCATACTTTTCCTGAATATTTGTTATTGGCTTGTTTGGCAACTGCTGACAAGTCGCCTTTTATTTTGAACATTATTGATTCCTTATTTGCTATATTGTTAGACAACGGTAGTAAATTCTTAAGTCATGTCATTTCCAAATTCAAAGAATTGGACAACCAATTAGCATTGGATAAGTTATTAGACTATTATATAAAAAGACAAAAGACTGTTAGTGTCTTGAAGATTATCAAGTTAGCTTCTTCATTGAACTTCTTCGAAGAGTTAGTCAATAGATCCTGGGCCAAAGGATTTAAAGTGGGATTGACTATAATCATTAATGCCAGTTGTTTTGGTTATAATCCGAATATTATATTTGATAAAATCTTTGAAGACGTCAGTCAAAGACCCGTATTTTTCCAATCTGTGGTTGAGATTTTAGAAATAAGAGCCAGTGAAGATCAACAACTGCAAAGGTCCAACTTCGAAAGTTTACCTCTTCCAGTCGTGTATCATTTATTAACTCTATTGAATAAGAATAATGGTGTTATAGAAATTGATAGATTGAGAAGTTTACAATTGTTATTATTAACTACTTATCCAAGGTTAATCAATTTTGGTTGTGGTCACGATGAAGCAATTTTGGCTAATGCTAAGGTCTCACCGGGATTTCCTGAAGATATTGAACAAGAGATGAAAGGTTACTATTCTAAAATGTATAACAAAGGATTAGAAATCAAAGAAATTGTAGAAATGTTGATTAGGTTAAAATCAAGTGATGTACCAAGAGACCAAGACATTTTTGCTTGTATGATTCATTCATTATTAGACGAGTACCGTTTCTTCAGCGAATATCCTTTAAATGCTTTGGCATCAACATCATTATTATTTGGAGCCTTGTTACAAAGGGATATTATACAAGGTACTACATTAACTGTTGCATTGAATTTTATTTGGGAATCTTGTAATCAACCTCAAGACAGTCACTTGTTTAAATTCGCAGTTCAAGCCTTATATAATTTCAAATCCAGATTGATTGAATATCCAAACTATTGTAAACATTTATTGGAATGCAAAACGTTATCAGCACATCCTAAGATGTATCAAATTGTTAAGGATGCCGCCAATGGAATTCCATGTGTTGAACAACCACCAAAATCCGAGGTGAATTCGAGTGGTCAACCAATGAATAGGAAAATCGATGAAGATTCAGGTTTGAAATATCAATCATTGACTGTCAACACTCAAACAATTGGATTGGTCCAACAAGAAAAACCAACTGAGGCAGTTTCAGATAAATTATTGTTTTTAGTTAATAATTTGACTAGTGATAATTTGAAGTCTAAGTTACCGGAAATTAAAGATCTTTTAACAGAGAACTTCTTTTTATGGTTTGCTGATTATTTAGTTGGAGATCGTGCAAAATCCGAGCCAAACTACCATAGACTTTACTCAGAATTGGTTAATGAACTTGACAATCCAATTTTGAATGAATACATTTTGAATGTATCCTTAATCGAAGTTACTAGTTTAATCAGGAACTTCAAAGATACGTTCAATGAACGTAACTACCTCAAAAACTTGGGGGCTTGGTTGGGTCAAATTACATTAGCCTCCGATAAGCCATTGAAAAGAACTCACATCGGTTTGAAATTCTTGTTAGTTGAAGCCTATGATTTTAAAACTTTAAATTTCATTATACCATTTGTATGTAAGATTTTGGATCAAGCTCAATATTCCAAAGTTTTCAGACCACCGAACCCTTGGGTATTAGGGGTTATGAAAGTATTGGTTGAATTATACGAATGTGGGGATTTAAAATTGAACCTGAAGTTTGAAATTGAGGTATTGTTAAATACTTTTAATATGAAAGTAAATGACGTTGAAACATCAACCATTGTTAGGTCACATAACCCAAATGCTCAAGCTTTAGCAACATTATTTGGTGTTCAACAGGGTAAAATCGAAACCCTTTATTATCCAATGTCAGTTCCTCAACAATTCTTACAACAACAACTTCCAATTCCACCACAAATTCCTCAAATGCCAATTCAAAGAATGCCTGAAGATTTACCTCAACAACAAGCTACTGGACCACCACCAGGAGTGCAGTTTGATACTTCATTTAGCTCATTGAATGGTAACACAATTTTCACCCAAAATCCAAACTTGAGAAGAGCTTTCCAAGCTTCATTATCTAGGGCTGTACGTGAATGTGCATTGCCTATTTTGACTCGTACATCGGAATCAGTTTTGATAACTACTGAAGCCTTGATTAAGAAGGATTTTGCTCGTGAAGGTAATGTTGCTAAATTCCGTAAAAGTTACCAAAATCTTGCTTTGAAGTTATCTCAAAGCATGGTTGCTTGCAGCGGAAGGAAGTTGATATGTGACACAATTGAAAACACCATGGTTCAGTTATTAGCACATCAAATAAACTTGAATGATTTACCACCGGGAGAGTTGTCTTCCGCAATTCAATCTAATGCTGATTTATGTGTTGATATTGTTAATAAGATTGCATCTGGTAATATTCTTGAATTAATTGAAGAAAGGATGAGACCCTTGGTTTTGGCTCGTGAACAGAACAACGGAAGTGACTATGCTGATATCGATGCGACTTCAGTTTCTAGCAATTTACCACCTCCTTTGGGTATTAAGTCAGAAGGATTATCAGCAAACCAATTGGCCATATATGAAAATTTTGGAGCAAATATTGTTCGTGATCCTCAAGCACCTCAAGGATTACAGGGCCCTCAACAACCGCAACCTTCGATTCCTCCACAAATTGCCCAACAAGGACCTCCTGTTCCACCTCAAGTACAACAAGTACCAACGCAAATTCCTTCAGTTGTGAATAATGGCCAAGCACCACCGGGAGCAGTCGTAGGAACCGCACCAGTAGGGGCACCAGGCTTGAAACAATTCCCACCAGATGACTTAATCACTATTGAACAAACTTTCAATATCATTACCCAAAATTGTGAGCAAGCTATCCAAAGAATTGGTGAACTCCAAGAAACTAAATTGGCTCAATTACCACCGGATCATCCAGTTATGCAAAATATAGCAAATGTTTTGAGCTTGTCTCAAAAATTCATTATTAAATCACCTGAACTTATCTTGAAGGTTGCTCAATACGTTGTCAATTGTTTGTTTACCCAAGTTCACGAGAATCCGATAAGCACTGAAATTTTCGTATTCATCCTTGATAAATTATGTGACTATTCCCCTTCTACTGCAAAAGATGTCACATGGTGGTTGGTACATTCATCCGATCAACGTAAATTCAATGTTCCTGTCATGTATTCATTGTTGCAAGTCCAATTAGTTCAAGCAATTAAATTAGATGCTTCATTGGGAAAGCTAATCAGCGAGACCGGCAACCCAGTTTTAGTCAAATTTGCTTCAAGTTTATTATATAATATTTTCAAAGAGGCTTCTAAAATTGGGTCAAGATCAGAGTTTGCTATTACCTTACAAAGTTTAACCAACTATAAGCCAGGAGATGATGTTCCACAAGATACGAAAGAATCAAGGGATATGTTATTGAATCTTTTAGAACTCTCTGATGGTGCTAATAAGCACGAAGATATGTTTAGTCAATTGGGATATGTGTTCACAGAATGGTTTAAGTTGTTGACTCATGGGGAATTCAAAGATTTGAAAGTTGCATTTATAAAGGGATTATACAAAAATGAAATCTTAACTGATGGTGAATTATTTGGAATGTTTTTCAAAGCATCAATAGAAATTTCTGTTACGTCGTTCACTACTGAGCATGAAATCAGAAACCGTACTCAGCATGAGACGATCTTAGCAATTGATTCCTTGGCATCCCTAGTAGTTGAAATAATCCTATTATTTGATAAAGAAGATTCCAACTTGGCAATGGATTACCTCAAAAATATCATGTCTGTGATATTAGTCTCCTTAACCAATGACCATGAATTAGGAACATGGAATGAAAGAGCATACTTCAGATTTTTTTCATCATTATTATGTTATTGGAATGATGCATCAATCTTAACTGCAGATGCCACTAAACATTTAGATTCACAATTTTACAATTTCATTGGTGACATATTCAACTCCCTTCAACCAATTATTTTACCGGGGTTCACTTTTGCTTGGATTTCCTTAATCAGTCATCGTATGTTTTTACCAAAGCTCTTACAATTTAAGGGAGATAATACGTTGATAAAATTATTATCATCTTTGTTGAAGTTCGAGTCAGTTTACTACAAGGATGATGATGTTAATAAGGACATTATTAATGTGATTTTCAAGGCAGTAAACAGAATTTTCGTTGGTATTTACAACGATTGTCCTGAATTCTTATGTGAGAACTATATTCAATTATTATCAATTGTTCCAGAAAACTACATTCAATTGAGAAATTTGATTTTGAGTGCTACGCCTAAGACCATTCAGTTGGAGAACCCATTTACTCCGGGACTTAAAGTTGAAAGAATCGAGGAAATTAAATCGGTGCCAATAATTAATTATTCACCGGCAGAAGATTTATTGAAAGTAGGTTTGAAGAGACCTGTTGATAATTATTTACGTATTCCAGCCCTTGGTCTTGTCAAAACCATTTACAATGGGGTCAAATGTAACAACAAGTCAGTCCATGGATTTGGCTATGATTCTATCAATTACAATATTGATTTAATTAATGATTTGGTGGTCTATGTGTTGATGAATGAAGATAGAACTCAATTCAACCAAAAGTCGTCACATGTCACAATCTTCTATGAATTGTTAAATCATGGATCAACCGAGTTTAAATACCATTTAGTCAATGCTTTAGCTAATCATTTGAGATATCCGAATGTTCATACGCATTGGGTTTTGGGAATCTTTTTATACTTTATCAACTTGAAAACGGCATGGATCAATAATGAAACCAAGTCGACCATTCAAGAAATTATTGCCAGGGTTTTGATCGAAAGGCATTTAGTTAACAAACCTCATCAATGGGGATTGACAATTTTGTTCACTGAATTAATCAAAAATGGTAATTACAATTTCTTTAATTTACCATTCATAAAGAATGCTCCAGGAGAAGTAAAGTTGTTATTAGAAAGTTTAAGGAGTGTTAATAATTTGTAGAATAGTGTATATTAGACTACTTTTCGAGGAGAGTTGTTCCCAATAAAAGTTATATTGAAGTTTCTCTTCGATTTTAGGCTTTTGCGTTTTATCATTTGGCCCTATGCCGGATTTAAGCATACTTCGGATCCATTCTCGCTGATAAATGCTTTTATCGAAATGTAATGACAAGAGTTAAGTGGACTATAAGTTTGAACCCTTTTACAAAGTGTTCAATCAATTTACCGAATGAGATATGAAAGAGATCCATTGGATAAAAGCTTCTTCAGTAAAAACATGTTTACTCTTGCGATATTGTGAGATTCACAAACATACAATAATTGATTTCATTGTCGATATTTGAATGTTTGAAAAAAAAATTTCCCTATTAACATGTCAATAAACATCGTATGATTTATGTACCAATCAAATGAAATTTCTCATAATCTCTTCATCAGAGTGTAAAAATTAGTAAACGCATAAACGTAGGCTAACTTCGTTTACAAATATTTTGTGGTGCTCGGAGGCAATCGTGTGCGAATAACATGTCAAGAGTTAAAAGAATTGCAAAAGAATTAGAAGAGTGTCGACAAGACACTCAATCAGGAGTTGCCTTAAGTCTCAACAATGAAACTGACCTTACACACTTAACAGGAGTCTTCAAGGGCCCTCCAGGAACTCCTTATGAAGGAGGAAATTTCCAAGTGGATATCACCATACCAAACGAATATCCATTCAAACCGCCAATAATGAAATTTATTACTAAGATTTATCATCCAAACATTTCATCGGTCACAGGTGCTATTTGCTTAGATATTTTAAAAGATGCTTGGACCCCTATCTTAACCTTAAAGTCATCGTTGATTTCTTTACAAAGTTTATTACAATCGCCAGAACCAAATGATCCTCAAGATGCCGAAGTTGCCAAACATTACTTAAGTGACAGAGAAGGTTTTAACGGCACCGCCGCTTATTGGACCAAGATGTATGCAAGCGAAAGCATTAATAGTGATTTGAGTGACTCTGCATTATACGGTATTGATAATGAAATTGTTACTCAATTTGAAAACATGGGATTCCCAAGAGACAAAACCATCGAAGTTTTAAGAAGGATGGGAATCAAAAATTTCAAGAATGTTAGTAACAAGAGTGATGTAGAGAATAAGATTTTAGAGGAGCTTTTGAGAGAGTGTCAATAATGAGCCTATAACGTTTGCAGAAGTAAGTGAAGGCTTCGTAAGGGTCTTTCGATATAGTAGTTGTCTAATGGCCCTTCTTTACGCTTATTCACTCTTTATTTAGAAATAAGTCTATTGTTAGCTAATTTAAGCATTTAACAATGGTAGTGAAACTTCTAAGTTAATATATGTCATATTTTACACTGAGCATATAAAAAACTGTATTACTTATCGAATAGTATAGATAGCTCATATTTCGCCAGCTGAACCAGGACCAACAACCGCTAAAGTCAGTGGAAAACTTTTGCAAGAACTTTTGCTTTTGACGATGCCCAGCAAAGGCGGTGGCTCGAGTCACACAAGGGCGAGTCGCTGTTATAGGCTTAATATCAGCTAATCTCTCTCCGGTGGCCGGTGGGTGGTGCAGGTGCGAATTCGTGCCCCTCAGATCAACAACCTGAAAAATTTTATTACCAGTTCCATGACAGTTTCTTCAGAAATTAATGGTGACAAATCATCAACTGATCCGTCCCTTAATAAATTAACCACTGAAAGGGCTAACACCATCGGGTGGTATTTCATTCAATCATATTATGAGCATTATAATTCATCAATTGAAACTTTATACCAATTTTACACACCTTCAGCATATATCAGTCATGGTGATTTAGGTAAAGATTCTAAGCTTTTACACCAAGCTAACGGGTCCGAGGCCATCAAAAAGCTTTTCAATAAGTTAAAAAATGATGAAGTAAAGAACAAAATCATTATCATTACCGCTGATATCCAAGTTACTTTAAATAATGCCATATTAATAGTTGTCAATGGAGAATGGTCTAAAAACGGTTCAAACTATTACCAGTTTAGTCAAACCTTTGTTTTAGTACCAGGAGTAAAAGAAGCTTCATATGATATTGCAAATGATGTTTTGAAATTCATTGATTACGAGTATAAGCACGATATTTTAAAATCATCTCAAGTTGCAACTCCTGAACCAGAAAAGGTTTCAGAGCCAGCCACAAGTTCTGAACCAGTTGCAGCTACTTCTGTCGCTGTTGAATCAACTGTCGAAGAACCGGTTAATGCTGAGTCCCCTGTTGAAACCATCAATAGTGCTACTACTAGCGCTACTGAATCAACCGCTGACTCATCATCTTCTAAAGTTACTACGAGCACTAAGGCTACTAGTGTCTCTAGTGAACCAGAACAAGTTGAAGAATCTTCTGAGTTCAAAGAAGCTTCTGAGCCTATTGAATCTGAAGATAAGGAATTAGAAACCCCTCCACCATCAAATGGTAATATTTCGTGGGCAGCCGTTGCTACTACTGCCAAGGATAAAACTGTGGCCAAGTCACCACCAGCTGCCAAACCTCAACCTAAAAAGGCTCCAGTTACTCCTACTACCCCAGTACCAACTGCTTTACCAAATGGTAGGTACAAAAAGGAAGACTGGTTCCCAATTTATGTTCGTGGATGTGAGGGTATTGCCGAAAAATCATTAAAAGATCATTTAACTAAACAGTTTGGTGAAATCAAGTTCTTTAGACTCAGTGGAAATATAGCATTATGTGATTTCTTTGAACATGAGGGCCAAAAGAAAGCTTTAGATGCCAAAAAGACTGTTGTTGATGGTAACACAATCTTATTGGAAGTAAGAGAAGCCAAGGCTGATAAGAAAGATCATAGAAAAGAAAAAGGGTTTGTTGCTAAAAGAAAAACCGATAAGAAACCACAACAAGTTCCACCAAAAAAGAAAGCCTAACTTTTGTTATGGCAAAGTGTATAGTTGTCGTGTATAGTGTAATTAATATTGCAAACGTAATCTGGTAAACAGGAAGTAAAAAGAGGCTTCGCGAGCAGCGCACAAAAATACAGATCACTATCATGAACTTCTTTCGTAGAAATGATCCTTCAGATGATAGTGACAATGAGTACAATAATGAGGAGACTAAGGTGAATAAATCAAGAAAACCTCCTAACACAGCCTTCAGACAACAGCGTTTAAAGGCATGGCAACCAATAATGACACCAAGTTCTGTTATTCCATTTTTATTTATATTAACTGCCATATTTGCTCCATTGGGTATAGCTATATTAATAACGGTGTTGAAAGTTGAAAAAATATCGATTGATTATAGTCAATGTGGTAATTATGAATCAGATTCATTCAAATCTGTACCACTGAAATATGTTAGTTATCATTTCAATTCTCACAAAAAGAATCCTGACTTCAAATGGAGGGCCCAAACCGAAACCGATGCCTTTGGTGATGAAATTTCTACGTGTATTATCCAATTTGACTTGCCAAAGGATATAAAGCCTCCGATTTATCTTTACTATCATTTAACCAACTTCTATCAGAATCACCGTAAGTATGTTGAGAGTTATGATTTAGAACAATTGAAAGGAATTGCAGTAGAAGCTGGGGATTTGTCTTCAGATTGCAAGCCTTTGAATTTTCAAGGGGATGGAGATGATAGAAAGATAATTTATCCTTGTGGATTGATTGCCAATTCCTATTTCAATGATACCATATCCAACTTGACATTGTTGAATGCTAAATCAAGTGAAAACAATGAAACTTATTCATTATATCAAACTGACATTTCATGGAGCTCTGATGTCAAACATAAATACAAAAAGACCAACTATAAACCAAGTGATATAGTTCCACCTCCAAATTGGTATAAAATGTTCCCTGACGGTTATAATGACACCAATTTACCCGACTTACAGAGTTGGCAATTATTGCAGAATTGGATGAGAACTGCTGGGTTAGCATCTTTTTACAAGCTTTATGGTGTTAATAAAGACGATACTTTAAGCTCAGGAAATTATGAAATCCAAGTAGTCATGAATTACCCGGTATCAATCTTTGATGGTACCAAATCTTTGGTCATAACCACAAATTCTATATTTGGGGGTAGAAATTCTAGTTTGGGTGTAGTATATCTAGTAGTGGCTGTTATAACTGGGTTATTATCGATAGGATTTTTATTACAGACCATAATAAAACCTCGAAAAGTTGGTGATCATGATTTTTTACAAAATAGAGAGCAGTTATGAGTTGACTTAAATCTCATGTCAATGAATTTTGTATGATATACAAAAAAAAGTATAATATTGTCTTTTTCATTAGGTAGTTTGAATAAACAGTATAAAGTGTAGGTTTAATACCTCTACTATACCTTCTTCTTTATCACACACACGACAGTGCGAAAACTCTTCAATTGGACATCGATTAACTTAACATATTAAAATACAGCTCATAGGACAAATATTAACAATAGCCAAGTAGTTAGTTAACAGATAGAATTCACATAGATAGAAATCCAGTATGAATGGTGCACAATATCAATTCCTACACCAAATACCTGGGCAAGTCAACAACAGCTCTCAATCCCCCCAAGTAAATCAGTTACATTTACAACAACACCAATTACAACAACGTCAGCAAATATTGAACCATTTACAGCAACAAAGCTTAGGTACGCCCGTAAGTACTAATCCGTTGTTAGCAGTTATTAATGGAGGCAATCAAACCAATCAAACCAATAATGTAAATATTCAGCAATTACAACAATTACAACAATTGCAAAATCAACAACCCCAAACTCAACAAGGCCAAGGTCAAGTTCAACCGCAACAGCAATTACAACAACCCCAAGGCCAGTTCAATAATCAAATTCATAATATTCATCCAATCCAACAAGTTCCTCAAATCCAATCTCAACCTCCTCAAGTCCCAATAGTAAGAGAAGTATGGAATAATAATTTAGAACAAGAATTCAGTATATTAAGAAACTTCACTAACGATAAAACCACTTCTGTATACATATCAATCCACCAGGAAATCCCTGGTATAGTTGCTAGACCAGTAGGAACCTTCAAATCATCATCGGATTATCATTTCCAAACTTTAAGGTCCAATAGTGATTTATTGAACTTGATTCAGTTGTCATTATGTGTTATCAAAATTAATGAAAACAACGAGTCAAGTAATTCAATAATTTGGCAATTCAATTTCAAGTATGATATCAATGAAGAAATGTTCAATGAAGAACACTTAGCAATGTTATCCCAAAATTCTCAAATAAATTTCCAATTACTTCTGACTGAAGGAATCCCTCATTTCAATTTTGCAGAGCTAATGATTGAAAGTGGAGTTTTATTGGATAATTCTATTAATTGGGTAAGTTTTCATGCTGGTTATGATTTGGGATTCTTTTTGAGTTTGTTGTTAAATGATAGCTTACCTATCAACGAGGAAGAATTCATTTGGTATACCACAAAGTACTTCCCCAACTTCTACGATCTCAAGTTAATTGGGAATCAAGTCGTTAAAACGGAGGAGAAGTCTTCCAACAAGCCTTCTATTGAATATTTGGCTGAAGAATTAAACTTATTACCAATTTCTCCAATGATTCGTCAATTCTTTACTTCCAATAACCAATTAAATAATCAACAAATGACTTCAACTTTACATGCTTATTTAGTTATGGAATGCTTCAAAGAATTATTCAGACAATCCGGGTTTGATAAGAATTTATTTAAGAATTTACGTGGAATGATCTGGGGGTTAAGTGACGACAGTCCTTCAACCCCTAAACCTACTTTTTTCCCTTGATCTACAACATAGGAGTTATAGTACATATACGAACATTAAAGTCCCAATATATTAAATCTATTTACCTCATAAGTGATATCATAACCTTGACCAAATTATTGTTTACTTTCACTCTCATTATCAAATCCAGTCCATTCATCATCCAACTTTTGTTTCTTATAATCTTCCATTTCTTCTTCAACTTCTTCGTTAGCTTTAGCCTCTCTTTCGCTTCTTTTTCTTTTGATATGAGCTCTTCTATCTTCACCAGTTCTGACTTCCTCGTCTTTTGGTGGTGCAGTAAACCAAGGAATTTTACCTCTATTAAAGTCATTCAAGACCTGTTTAGCAATTCCGTGTTCGTCAGGCTCACCTCCTTTTAATAATTTACCTTGCTTTCTGGCAATCAATTCTATGAATTCAGAAGTAGCATCCTCCAATTTAGATTCGTCTTCTTCCCAATTAGACCAGCCTTTAACCTCATATGTTCTTTCCAAATGTTTCCTTTCACACTTTTGCAACAAATCAGGTATATAAGTTTCAGGGTTTGAAACGTGCTCGACTCTAACCACTCCTCTGAATAAGATATCAGCTGATGTATCTTTGGATGAAGGCGGTACAATCCCTGGACAATCGATTAAAAAGATCTTCTTCATTAAAGTTATATATTGCCAAACCTTGGTCTCACCTGGAATTGGCGCAACTTGGCACACCTTCTTTCTACGCAAGGTGTTGATAATTGATGACTTACCAGTGTTTGGATATCCAATGAAACCAACTGAAATTTGTTTACGGTCACTGTGTAAAGTGGAAAATTGACGTAACAATTGAATTAATGACCCTTTACCAAAAGAATTGGTAATGGAGGCATGAAATGCTAAGGTTGGATAATTCTTGGATAAATGTTTTACCCATGCAGCCTAAATGTTAGTAAGTAGTTTAAACAACATTCAACAACAAAGCTCCATTAGTAAAGTAACAAATGTAAAGAGAAAATGTCGGCATCTATACTACGAATCACGTGGAGGAAACAACATGATTCAACTCACAAGTCACCGGTTATCCTAAAGCTGATAAATACTATCAGCAAATGTGCAGTAAACCAAAACGGTATACAAATCACGAACGGACAATATTGATATTCCAAAGACGTAACAGGCAATTTTTTAGGTAAGTATTGAACGAATCAATTTAAAACCACCCTGACTTATGCTTTGGTGTTACTGTACTAATGAAGTTGCTGTTGTTAGTAGAATTGAATTTTATACATACTGCTACCCATGTTGGGACTAAATCACATTTGTTTAAAACATAAACCAAATGCTTATGAGGACATTCGTCCTTGATATATTTTTCAACGGTTTCACATCTGGTTCCTAAAGGATCTCTTGCATCCAATACATGAATAACTACATCAGATGAGTCGATAACTTTATACAACTCGTTCCAAATTCTCTTGGATTGACCTTTATGGAAAATGGCTTCTTTGGCTTCTTGAGTAAAACCTTCTTGTTCCATGAAAGAACCACCCATTAATCCTAAAGTGGCATTTAATTCTTGTTTTTCTTCAAAATCGTCTGAATCCTTTTGAGTAGCCTGAGCCAACTCTTCTAAACTTGAAACTTGTAAATTTCTTGGTTTCTTACGTTGTTGCTTTGGGCCAAAAGCTTGATCATAAGATTCGGTTTCGATAATTTTCAGTTGCGGGGATTCAGTACTATCTTTTTCATTTAATAAGGACATTGGTAATTTATTTCTTCTTAATAATACTTGATAGGAATTATCCTTCTTGTCGGCCATGGCATTTCTGAAATGAGTTAAAGCATCTTGAGCAATGACTCTGGTGTTACCGAACCATCTCCTATTAGGATCTACTCTTGCAATTGGGGCGTCAGTAGATTGTAAATCAGCAGCTCTAACTATTTCACCTTTACTATTACGAATGGCTCTACCACTTTTGTACATATTCAAATGCTTCACTTTCTTAGCATCTCTATAGAAGTTCTCTCCCTTGACACGTAAGTTTCCATCTCTAACATCTCCTTGTCTTACTCTTCTTTGTTTTTCCTTCTTAGCTGTACCCATTGTTACTAAAAAATTTTGTGTGAGAATGAGATGAGAAGAGTTGCAGATGAGATGTAGATGTCTCGTAAGGCAAGATGTCGTGGGGCTATAGGTCAAAAACCGTGCGACAGATGTCGTGGCTTTGTAACACATTTCAAGACCTGGTTACCATTTCTAGTCCACCCTAAGAGCAACCATTAGCCAAAAATGACCAATCAATTCTTATTGGATTTGTCTCCTACCCAAGAACATTTCCTCAAGAAGTTTCTATTACAAAAAAGATTAGAAAAAGAGTTGGTACTATTGTCAGAACCTGACTGTTTAAGATTGTTTGGACCCCCATTCAAATCGTATAACAAGGAAGATGATAATAACTTATTCCCAATGCTCAGATATTTCTTCAATAATTATATAAGTAGCTTTCCATTTATCACCAATAATGATCCAAAAGCTCAAAAGGCATTTTGGCAAGATACTGTACAGTCATTCATTGAGAGTTTGAACTCAAAGCAATTATCTAATTCCAAAGATAGGAAAGAACATATAACGAAAAGACGACAGGCCAACCTTAAGTTGACTGGAGGATTATTATTGTTCTATAATTCGATGATTGTAACCGATAAGGACATGGAATACTTGCAAAGTGATCATTTGAAGCCTAGTGATGTTGGGAAGTTGGATAAGATTAAAGCTTACAAAACCCCTAACATTGAAGAGTTGGGACAAGAAATGAAGTTCATCAACGGATTGAACATCAATGTTATTGGAGTAAATGTTATTAACCAGGATAGTTCATGGTTTAGTTACAATGAGCCACATTATGAGTTTATTGTTCGAATCATTAAAGCTAATGGCGATACTCATTATGTCTATAGAAGATATCATCGGTTTAAGCAATTAGAAAAGCAGTTAAAGAATAAGTTTCCAGGTATAATGAGTATAGAGACAAGCAAATTACCTGAGAAGTTCAAGCATGACGTTAATGCCTTAGTTAAGGAAAAGTTACGGTTAGCATTAAGAGGGTATTTGAATCAACTATTAAAATTCGAGGAAATCATTCAAAGTGGAGAATTCATTGAGTTTACGTGTTCAGAAAGTTTTCAGGAGTTGACGAAAGAGCAACAAGCTGATTACGAAGAAAGATTGAAACACGAAAAGTTAGTAGTGGCTACTCAAATAGAATTTCAAAAACAAGTCAGTACGTTAATGATTGATTTGACTAAGAAATTTGATGAGTTCAAACATCAGTTAATAACCGATCCTAATACCCTAGAGAAAATATTCAAAGAGATAGGCTCAAAATCCGACCTTACCAATTTATCACCGTTATTGAAGATCTTTATCGATTGGTGTAAAATTGAGTTGTCAGCCACGATATTTGAAATATTTTTCACTCAAGATAATTCTAATGAAATGTTGAATAACCTTGTTAAATTCCATCGGATGTTCCCTTATGGACTAGTATATAATCTTTTAAGGTTTACTAATCCGATGAGCATGATTAGTAGTATCATCAATTTACTTTTAGTTACATTGCCAGGAACCAAGAATAAATCATTACTTTCAATTATATTCATAATGTTATTAGATGACGATTTAAGTGGATACGACGAGGAAATAAATCAAGTAAAACAGCAGTTAGACAACTATCCCAATTTCATCAAAGCCATAGAGCAATTCATTGACGCTAAAATTGATCTCGACGATATTGACGAAGATTTATATGAAATTCTTGATCCTTTAACCAATATAACACCACATGAAAAGCAGTTTCTTAATGACCATTCCATTGATGTCTTCAACAATTTAAAACAGTTATATCAATTAAAGATTCGTCAGAATGATAAGTTGATTCTTAAGAGCTTATGGGAAGAACCCGAATTGACAAGACTTCTTAAGCAATTCCTTATAATATTTTACCAGCCGTTGATTAAACTTTTGAGTAGAAGTAAATTGCATTTGTTTTTCAAGGATTATCAAAACTTCAGTAATGAGTTGGTGGAATTACTTGTGAGATTAAACGAAGAAGAAATATATTATCTTAGTCCAGTAGAAATATTCAATAAACTCATGAAATTGGTTGACGACCATATAATCATTTTCTGGAGATTTGTTCATAACTTATATAACAATGACCAGGAGCATCTATTCCTAAATATCATTAAATGGATAGAGAATTTCTTGGTAAAGTTAAGGTTGAAGTACGTGGATATAGATAAGGTCAAAATATCATTGACCACAGTCAAGCCATTGGATAAAGAATTATTCTTAAGCCAATTACAATCAGTAATGAATAAGACAGTGTTGAAGAGGCAATTATTCAAAGAGTATTATGCCAGTAATGACGAAACACAAACAAAGGATACAGTCGGAAAGAATTGGGATGATTTACATAATAATCTTAGCTCTTATGATGCCAAGTTTGGATTAAATGCTGAAGATTTGGAGGAGTTCAATTTTGATGTCAAGAAGACCGATTTGGAATTCCAAAAGAAGATAAATGAACTCGAAAAGAAGAATCTAGATACTAGTGAATTAGAAAAACTAGATGAAGATTTAGTGGTAGAGTTGTCAAAAATATTGGTCTAAGTATGTAGAGTGTATCTGATTCATGTATAAGGCATATCTTAACTTTTCTATCGTATCTTAAGTTATATAGTTAGATCTCAATTTACTGTCAATTGTCCAAAACTGTTATCATAAGTAAACAGAGATTGTTGTTTGTGCCCCATGGACTAAGGGGTGGTTCTAGCCACCTCACATTTAGCTGAGGCGGCGGAAAGCATATTACTCTACAAATACAATGGACTTCACAACAATGCGAATTACTCCATGAATCATCTTACCAAGCGAGTAAGACGAATAGTTACACTTATATTCATAAGCTCCACGCTATTGATATGGCTCAACCTCAAGAGCACAATAATATTGACAGAAGGGATAATACTTGATGATGGGCTATCTGGTATTATCGATAGTAAATTCAAGGACATCGAACAATCCAAATTAAAATATGGGGTAGCCAATACAGAACTAAAATCGACAGAAATATTAATAAAGTTAAAGAACTTCCTTGTAAATAAAGATGAAAATGTTTTTGAAGATGATGAAAGCTGGTTGACCAAGAACGAGTTGTTTTATGACCCACGGCTCACATTAGCAATGTATTTAAATGCCATAAGACGTAAATATACGGGCATAAAAAAGCCGGAACAGGGAATCCTTGATATCAATCAAGTTGGAGATATCAGTTTACCATTTAATTGGGTCGATTGGATGGATTTTACGGTTTTAAATGACGAGCTAGCTAAAACTGATGATAAGAGATACGACTGTAAAACTATGGAAGGAGTTGAAGCCAAGGCTTTTTGTGTCAATAATGAACTAAATGAGGAGGAATTTACAGCCTTAGGATTCAGAAGTAAGAACCAATTACCAAATTTTCTTATAACTGAATGTGGTCCCAAAACCTCGGAGTATTACCGAATCATTCAAGCTAAAAGTTACGGACTCTATAAATTGCCAACACCTCTAAAAGTCATCATAATTAACCCTGGTGGAGGGACATATGATTTCAACGTAGAGCTGAACACGAAACTAATTAACTCGGATTTGATTCATCAATTTATCGATGATAATAGAATTGCTATGGAAGAAGTAAAGCAAGGGAAAATAATTGAAATCGATCATTTACAACAACTCAAAAAATTGAAATACTTGGCAGGACCAAAGGTTTTAGGAGGCGATGATAAGGTTCATGAGAAGGTTGAAAAGGCTTCTAGGACTAGATGGAGTAAAAATGCATTGCTTTCAACCGAACTGTTTGATTATTCACGAGAAGTTATAGACAAGCAGAGAGAAGATAATTCGGAAGACAAGCCCACAAAGCATTCTAAACTGAAAGAATTATTCTTTAAAAGCTTGGAATATTTCGATGAAGTTGAAACAAAGCAAGCATATTTCAAGTCAGCAGAGGTAATGATTGACGAGCAAACCGAAGATACAGGAATTTCATACGATTGGAGGTTTTTCAATGGGTTATCAGCACCAAAGCCTAGCTATCGTACCAAAATTATAATCGATAGACTTTTACGGAATTGGAGTAAGTTTGCTAGGGAGAAAGATATTCAATATTGGCTATCACATGGAACATTATTATCGTGGTATTGGAATGGATTGACATCACCGTTTGATGAAGTTATCACTGTACAGATGCCTGTACGACAATTGATTGATTTAGCCATGAACTTCAACCAAACAGTTGTGGTAGAGGACCCTACAGAAGGCTATGGTAGGTATTTCCTCGATATAGGAACATTTATTCATAACAGAGGAGTTGAACATGAGAATCAAATTGATGGGAAGTTTATTGATATTGATTCAGGGATGTCAGTGAATATTATGGCTCTTGCTGCTGATGATTCCCATAATCATCATGATAAAGGGGAACATTCGTATTCATTAAAACATTTCAATAGTTTGAAGTATTCGATGATCAATGGTGTACCCATTTACATTCCATCAGCAATTTTGAAGACATTGAACTTTGAGTATCCGAATGGACTAGTACCAAAGTATAATGAATGGTATTTTGTTAATCCTCTTAACTTATGGGTTCAAGAGAAGGAGTTAGTTAAAGTGTTCAAGGAAAGCGACCCTCAAATGATCATGGCAAGGCTCAATGAAATAACTCCGAAACAAGTTGAACAACTACTAAAAGATAAAGATTTGTTGGTTCAATATTATTTAACTAGGGATCTTACCGAACAACATAAAAAGGAATTACAGTTCTTATTCCGTGATGGGGAAGACAATATTATGATATACCACAATAAAGAGGTGGAAAAACTGTATATAGACTTTTTAAACGAGTTCAAAGATGTCAAGCCTATTACTATGGCATTATGGGAATTCGAAAAGGCTCGTGGTAGCATAAATTCCTCATAGGAACCTCGTTGGCACAAACATTTAATTTATAGCATCTAATATCTAAAATAGGAAATTGTCGTTCCTATTACCTCATTATCTCCTATACGACTCTACGACCGTTACAGCAAATGTCGGGTTACGCAATATCGGGTTATATCGCATATCGCACTACTTGGTCCAGATCAACGTGCAACCATGTCAGTAACAACAGCTGTTAGAAACAGGTTTGAAACGCTGACTTCGAAGAAGGAGTCCACGGAAGAGCTATTGATAGAAAAGTTGGATATTTTCTTGTCGTCGATAGAATCTAGGTTGGACAAATTCGAGCAATATTTTAAGTTTAGTAATCTTCAAGAGTTAGAAGATGAGCATGAGATACTGTATGGAGATGGTAAGGAAAATAAAGAAGGCGCCCCAGAAAGGAGAAGAAGGAGTAGTAGCAGTGCAAGTTTGCAAAGTCTACAAAGTTTCAAAAGCTTTGCGAAGTTAGATACCATCCACCAAAGACTTAAACTTATAAAACAATCAGTACTAAAAAGTTCTACTCTGAATTTAGATTACTTATACAAAACTTTAGATGATCAATACAATTACTTGTTCAATTCCAACGAACCATTCATATCAACAGATGTATCATTCGATAATTCCAAGGAAATCTTGAGTCAAAAGATCATTACTACCTTGCATTATTTTGATCAAAAGCTCATTCATATCGACGATATGATCCAAAAGAGGTTACAAAAACCTGTAACTACTGACAAGTCCATATTTGATATTTTCAAGTTTTATAACTTCAACAAGGCTTTGAAAGTGGCTGAACATAGTTATCTACACTATTATCAATTGCCGTTAGGATGGAGGGAGAATCGTTACATTATTCACGGCTATAGGTTTTCCCTTAGTCACTTAGACATGGTGAAGTCTATATTTGCATTTGACCATAATGAATCAATGAATATTTGGACCCATTTGGTCGGAATTGGAATCATGGCTTATTTATGGTTGGTTGACTTTCCTACTACTAATGCATACAAATTGAATACTCCCAATGATAATTTGGTAATTTATTTCTTTTTGTCATGTGCCATGACCTGTTTGATAAGTTCATCGATCTGGCATACTTACTCATGTTTTGCCCAATTAAATACAAGATACAACTTTGCTTGTATTGATTATACGGGTATTACCATCCTTATCACAGCGTCCATTTTATCCGTGGAGTATGCGTCATTGTACAATTACCCAAAATCATTGAATCTGATCGTTCCTTTTACATCTGCTTGTGGATTATTTGGTTTGTTTTTCAATTGGTCCCCATATTTTGATAAACCCGAATGTAGATCCCTTAGAATTGGATATTTTGTTAGTTTGGCAGGATTAGGAGTTGTGACCATTTTCATTTTATGTTTCTATGAAGGGTTCATAAAATCGTTCAAGTTGTTCATTCCTTTGTTCTATAAAAGTTTCCTTTGGTATTGGATAGGTGTTGTTTTCTACGGTGGATTAATTCCTGAAAGATGGAGATATGATGTCATCATCGATGAAGATGAAAGTTGCAAACATGAACACAGTGCAGTGGAAGTAGTTAAGGGCAACATTGAAAAAAGTGGAGAAGAAGAAGTTGAAGAGATTGAAAACGATATAACCTCCACCATCTTAAATAAGCATGATGCTGATGCTGATACTGATGCTGAAACCGATTATGAAGATGAGACTGTCAAGTTCAGAGAAATCATCCAAAAGCATTTCCCTGAAAACCCAAGGTTAACTCGTTACCATAAAGACTTCTTTTCGTTGTGGTGGATAGACTATGTATTCTCCAGCCACAATTTATGGCATATATTTGTGGTGTTCGGGGTTATAGGACATTATTATTGTGTGGTAGATATGTTTGAGGCCATTGTGCGTTCTTAGGTTAATGAACTTTACGATAAATAGAAATATAGGTTGTAGTTTGTAGTCATTATTCATTCCTAGTCCAATCGATATCAGCTTTGATACCAATCGGGGTTAAGTATATAACTAAGATAGGCAATACATATTTCTTAGGAGTTAAGCTATTCAGGGAGGTTTTTTGGCCAACCGTCTTTTTATTCCATTTATGATTTGGATTATTCAATGATTCCTGTTTAAGCAACTTATTGAACTGTTGTAACTTTGTTTTTGATTTCACTATTTCCACTATACCTATAAGCTTAGCTATAGTATTGGCTTTTCCACTTAACAACACGCAATCGCCTTGTTGTAGACTTTTTAGTATCTCATCTATTCTTTTATTCATAGAATCATTCTTTTGAATTATTATGATCTTGTTCGACTTGCCAGTTTTTTGGGTTAGTTTCCTTTGGATGGTATCAATACGATTTATGTAATCGGATTTCTCTATCAAGTGGGTTTCCAACGAAGCATCCTGCTGTTCTATATCGTATTCTCCTGACATCCTCAGTTTGTGCAAGGTTGAAGGTGCGAGTTTAATTTGGAGTCTTTTTCTCACTACCTTTACTGGTCCTGCTGTTATTGGCACTATTAAGTCTGACGGTCGAGGTATCATACTTCCCATACCTACTAGCCACCAAGTTATCCATGGAAGCGTCAAATTTCACCGAGTCTAGAAATTCACTATGGTACTGACACAATTGTTGTGTGGTTGTATTGTTACTTAAATTTGGCTGCAAATGATGAAATTTCTTCTTGGGACTTTGGTTTGCAAATTGTTGATGATTTTGATAATTGGCAGTGTTGGGATAAGAACTCATAGCTTGTGGTCCTAATGGTGGTTGAATGGGAATACTGGGTGAATTATAGTATGGTGTAGGATATTGATAAGGTTGCTGATATTGGGGATATCCTTGGAACTGTGGATTAGACTGGAACTGTGGAGGATTAGACTGGAATTGTGGTGGATTAGACTGAATGTGTTGTGGAGGAGGAGATTGATAGGAAACCATCAGATAATTAGGATTAATCGGTGGAGAATTGTTAGGTGGAGGGGCCAGAATAGCATTGCCATAAAATGTCTCATTAAATACTTCCTTAACTCCTTCGTCTATACTGACCAAAGACTCAACATCATCCTGATTCTTTATCATCATAATCAAAGGATTAGTAGAAAATTGAACAGGAGGAGTAGGCATAGGTAATGGATTAAAAGGAGGGAAGTTCATCATATTTTCTGTAGGTGGTATACCATTCACTGTATTGAAGGCCAATAATGATTTCTTTAAATGAAAAATATCTGAATGATTGGTGTCCCTGATTTTGGTTAAAGAATCTAAAATTCCATGCACCGATTGTAAATAAGGAGACGCTAACTTGTAAGTTTGTGATAATGATAATATTGCCTCAAGGGGCCTTTTCAAGTGCATCTCAAACCCGTTGACAAAATTATAATAACTGAAATTAGTTTCTAATTTATTGAAATTCAGTTTCAACAATGTTTTTAGCTTTAGTTTGGAATTAACTTCTGACATAACCAAAATCTGTAAAAGCTGTTTGGACCCCTTTGAATCTGCCGTGGGAAATTTCAATCCCAATGCATTGCACAAGTTTAAAACCTCATTCAAAGAACCTTTCATTAGTGGAACAGCTGATGGATTATTGAAGAGTTTCAAAAGATCTGGGGTTTCAAATACTATTGTTAATGAATGCAAACATATAACCGGCAACAAATTTTTCCAAATTTTTTCTTTAAAAACCTTGAATGATTCAATAGGTAGTAATTCAAAGACGTTATTATTCTGGACAAAATAACTTGCAAGTGGTTTGAAAATCTCTCCTTGGCCCTGAAAATTCAAAATCACTGGCGTTTTTGGCTGACAAGTAATTGCTAAAATACCAATAGATAAACTGAGGTCTGTTGACCATAAAAGCCTGAAATAACTTGGGTTCGAAGATAATCGACGGCAATCAATATTTGAATACATCGCCAAAATAACGTTGTTTGGCAAAACGCCATGTACTTCTTTGAATAGCCAAGGACAGTCCCAACTATCTATTAAGATAATGGTATCAACAGTAATTAACCTTGCTAAAAAGTTCTTATATCTTAATGAATTCGTGTAAAACTTGCTTGAAAAGATCACTAGGTCGAAAGTACAGTTCAACATCACCATATTATTAACAGTTTTTTCGACTTTAAACGGATATGGAATATCATCGATTATCATTGTGGCAGATTGCAGTAAAAATTTCAAGTCATTGATGTTGACGGTATGGACATGGTACAGTAATTGACTGAATACATATGTTAAATAATTTAAGGTATTTGACTCTCCTATAATTAGTACATTTGGCTTCATTGGGATTGAAGGTTGCAAAATGAATGCCACAAATGGAAAGGTGCGGCCTTTGCGCCTTTTCCCAATTGTCCCCGGCTCTAAACCCCAACTAAGGCGAGACTCCACACCAGCTGTCGTGTCGGAATAAAGCGAGTGCGAATCACATTCATGATAAGATTTATTCAACAATTTAAATCTATAAATTCATATAAATTGCCTATTCAGAGATTAAAAATGTCAACCGTTCCATTTAAACAACCAGCTCATAAATTAACGTTAATTCCGGGTCCAATTGAATTCAGCGACGAGGTTTTATACGCTAATGCTACTCCTTCCCAGGCTCACACTTCTCCAGAGTTTGTCAAGACCTTCCAATCAGTATTAACCAATTTAAGAAAGTTATTCAAATCCACAAACCCAAAAGCCCAACCTTTTGTTATTTCAGGTTCTGGTACTTTAGGATGGGACATTGCTGCCACCAATTTCGTCAACCCAGGTGATAAAGTTTTGGTTTTATCCACAGGATTCTTTTCTGACTCATTCGCTGAATGTTTGAAAGTCTACGATATCAAAGTCGACGTATTAACAGCTGAAGTTGGTGATGTTGTGCCATTAGATAAAATCGAAGCCAAGTTAAAATCAGACAAGTATGCTGCTATTACTACTACTCACGTTGATACTTCAACCTCAGTAGTTAGTGATGTTAAAGCTATCAGTGAATTAACTCAAAAAGTATCCCCAGAAACTTTAGTAATTGTCGATGGGGTTTGTTCAGTTGGTGTAGAGGATTTGGAATTCGATAAATGGGGTATTGACTATGCTTTAACTGCTTCCCAAAAGGCTATCGGTGTCCCAGCTGGATTATCAATCTCATTTGCCAGTGAGAGAGCTATGGAAAAAGCTTTAGCTAGGTCAAAAGACACCTCATTTTTTGCTTCAGTTAAAAGATGGACCCCAATCATGAAAGCTTATGAAAGTGGATCAGGGGCTTATTTTGCTACTCCTGCCGTTCAAACTGTCACTGCTTTAAAAGTTGCTTTGGACCAAATCTTATCAGAACCTTTAGATCAAAGATTTGCTAAACATGCTGAAGTTTCTAACAAATTTAAAGACAATTTAGAGTCTTTAGGATTAAAGATTTTACCTGTTACAAGAGCAGTTGCTGCGAATGGATTAACTGCCGTATATTTCCCAGAATCAATCAATGGACCAGATTTATTAGGTAAGTTGGCTTCAAAAGGGTTCACAGTTGCTGGTGGTATTCACAAGGCATTACCAGGTAAATATTTTAGAGTTGGTCATATGAGTCACTCTGTCTACGAAGGACATTTGGACTTATTATTCCCTGCTATTAAGGAAAGTTTAGGGGAATTAGGGTATAAGGATTAACTTGTAATTGACGTGAATAACGTCAAATCTTTTGCAAAGTTATAAGCTTTTGCTAAATATAAGCTTTATGAATCTTTCCAAGTTATAGACGTGTATATGACTATAATTGTATTTATCGTTTTTTCTATTTAATTATGAACAGAAAGGCTCTGATTTATAAAAGTTAAAATGCCCACGAAAACAGCATTAAGAAGCCGACATGTTATATACCAATTGTACAAACAATGTGGTCTTGTAAAATATGCCCGCATCACCTCTAAATCATTTGCAGCTGCGAGAGAGAAAACCGACGCTGATAACTTTTGAAATGCTTCCAGAAGACACGTAGAAAACGTCGAAAACCCAAGTTAAAAATGCACATCTACTGAAAGAGGCCCCAGTGTTAGTTTGCCTCACATTTGTCATACCAGAGCAATAATTCTGAACGTCAAAGATTGTTGAACAAGGATACCGTGGCCATGGCCCTGGCCATAGGCACTGGGAAGTCAAGTTCCGATCAGTTACATGAAACTTTAAGAGGAGTTGAACAGTTCCAGGCACCAATATTTCTGTCGGTGCTAATATCAACGAATTCTTGTTAAAGACACCAGGGCTACTGGTGTTGCAGAGGATACGACTTCTATCTACCATACTCAGTCTGAAGGTATACCCAATTTAATGTTTTTGTTGATGAAGATTTCACCTCTGTCAAGGGAGGAATCGTAGATGAGGTTGTAGGGTATCTTATTGTGAAAATACCCAAACCATTAACATTCACACGGTGATTTTAAAGGGAGATTTAAGTAGGAATTTGAAACCACTTAAGTCCATGATGGACTTAAGAGAAGCAGAGACGAATTAATGATACAATCCATTTTTGGTTTAAGAAGGATCTCAGGAATTGATTCCTCAGCTTTTCAACTATTTAACTGGTTGAGATACATCTTGTAACATGACCTAGCTGCAAGTAGAGGTTGAACATATATGCTCAAATGCTGCGAAAAGTTACCTGTATCATGATATCCAGTTTTGAAGAACTTAACATTAATTGCAATACTTTGAAGGATCCTGCAATAAAAAGCGTCTTAGACCAATTTAATAAAAGCTTAGAAGAGTTTAATCAAAAAGATTACAAGAAATTAGCTGAGTACATAAATACTTTAGACTACTTAGCGGAATCTCCCATATGGATAGATATCCTTCAACATTTTCCTTCGAATCATATAATCGATTTCCTGAAAGATAATTTGTGGGACAGGGTTACTTTATCCAAAGCTGCAAGTAATAAAGTTGATAAATTTGTTATAAATAAGTACAATATTGTGTCACGGCCAATTTCAACCCAACAGATGAATCAATATTTCCACGAAGCTGTAGAGGATATGAAGGACAAGAATAAACATACCAGCTTCAAGCGGATGATGATTACGTTCAATACTTTAATGAAATTAACTTTATCCTATACAATTAGTCTGCTTTATAAGGATACCCCAGAAAGTACTTTTCAAAAAGAAGTTTCCCGTGAGGTATATGATGTAATAGAGCGATTATTCCCGGATTTTTTCAAGTTGACTGTCTCTTCCGACAACGTAATATATTTTAAGATGGAGACTGGAGGTGGTGATACCACTTTTGCTTTATTTCCTGACCTACCAGTTCTTAGCACGGAAGAATTTGGTTCAATCATGGTTGGCGAGGTCAAAAAGCCTTCGATTGCTGGTTTGATACAAGAAGTAAATGAAGGTACTATAAACGAAAGCAAGGTGCATAAGGGAATTGTAAACCAATTGATTACATATATGTTTATTTCTAAATCTCAGTTAGGAGTCCTCACTGATAGCAGAAATTATTTATTCTTAAGACTAAAAGGTAAAGTGGGAAATAATGCTTATTTTGACCACTACCATTCAATTGCAAATCAAGCTTACAATAATACTACTACCACGATTTCTCCTAGAACGGCAATGCTATCACTCATAGGTAATGTTATAAAGGGCGGAAGTGCAAGTTACCGTAGCATGAATGACCGTTTTTTTAATATTAAGGATTGGGCTCAAGATTTACGTTTAGATGATTATTTCGGTCATTCGAAAGTTCAAGAAGTCTATGAAAAGTTTATGGTAGACCCCTACTTTGATCCTAAGTTTGACTCCGACGATGAAAGCGTCGCAAAGTCTTTTATAAAACCCATAAAGGACCATCAGGAAATAGTCATAGAATTTCCACCAAAAAGTAAGGTCCAATATGAAGCTGGCACGAATTCTACAGTAATAAGAATATTTTCGAAAGATCTTGACCAGGAGGTATTTGGGAGCATTGAAGATGAAACTGTCGTAGCCAAGATTTTGGATCCCAGTCGTTTGTTTGCTGCATCACGAAGACAATTTGACTCTTGTTATGATCAAGCGGTTGCTGACTTTATAAATGAGTTTGATATATTCAAGCATATAATTGTCTTCATGATAAAGAACCCCCATATCAAGATCAACTTGCCAATATTGTTCGGTACCGGATTCTTTTCGTTTTGGAAGCCGGGGAAAAAGACAGGTAAATTTAACATAGCAGCTGGTCCGGGATTTTTAATGAAGGACTTGACTGGTAAAAAACCACTGAAATGGGAGCATTTCTACAAAGGTTTATATCAACTAATCCATCTAGAAGCCATTGGAATTTCACATAATGACATTAAGTACCAAAACATGTTTATGCAAGGCAATGATTTTGTATTCATCGATTATGGAGAGTCTAGTAACTTTGTCATAAGAACACCACCATGGGAAAGAGGTTCAAGGTTTGATTGGGCTCGGCAGTGTATAGGGTTGAGAAGATTAGAAGAGCTTCCAAAAGAAGCCCATAAAATTCAAAACATATCTGACGTTCTAGCTTATTTAGAAGTTTGGAGAGTGCATGGAACACAAGCACCCACATTAGAGCAGATAAGAAAATTTTATATAAAGGAAGTAAGAGAATTACGAGTTAAGATTTTGACTGGGAGAATGCTGATATGAAGACCTCAGGGTACTATTAAATAGTATTTATAGAAGATTATATAGCCTGACGCTATGTCGCTGTTTAATAGTGCAGTGCTAATGTCGCTTACAATACATATACAGTCGCGACCTGTTACCTGTAACATCTCAATGGCAATACCTTATCCGGACATAAATCCATATGAAATCTTAGGGGTTGATCCCAAATCAAACCCCGTAGAGATAAAGAAAGCCTACAAGAAATTAAGTTTGAAGTATCACCCTGATAAACTTCAACAAACCAAGCAAACCGATGAACAGCTCTTCCCTAAGATCCAATTTGCATACAGTATATTATCAGACCCCAAGAGAAGAACAAGGTACGATAATACGGGATCATTAGACGAAGTTGATCCTGAAAATGGAGATTTTGATTGGAAGGACTATTTTGATTCTTTAAATGAAAAGATCACTATAGAAATGATTGAAGAGGATAAATTGAAGTATCAAAACAGTGAAGAAGAAAAAGATGATATTTTCCAAAACTTCATCTACTACGATGGTGATTTCTTGAAATTATTCGAAGTGATACCCCATTTAGAATTTGATGAACATGAAGAGGAAAGAGTGTTCAAAATCATTGAAGATTTAATCGATGAGTATCCTGAAGAGTTTAGTAAATCCACGATTAAATCGTTTGATAAGTACAAGAAATCAAGAAAAACCAAAGTTAAGAATAAGTTGAAAAAGTTAGCAAAGGAGGCCAAAGAAGCGGAGGAGTTGGAAAAACAGATCAAGAACAAATACAAAACTGACGATTTACAAAGTATAATCAAGCGCAGACAAGCCAGTAGGTTGGATGATTTGATTAGTAACTTAGAGAGTAAGTATGGTGACAAAAAGGGGAAAAAGAGAGATGTGAGTGACGAAGAATTTGCAAGGATTCAAAAGGGATTGAAGAAGAAGAAGACTTGAGGTTCTTTGACTGATTAAACAACAGTATACTTTAACGAGTGTATATTGTATTTGTATTATGAGACGCGAGCTTAGGGACGTCATAACATATAAGGGCCTTGATTCGTGCCCTATCTTCAGGAAACGTCTTATAAACCTTTCAACATTTTTAACCCTCCAATATTAATACCCCAGGTTTATCCCAAACCGTCGACGCTTATCTTTACCCTAAAATGCATATACATAATATATAACCTTACTTGATAATTATGGTAATCGCACGCAACCCCATTGATTCAAAACGCGATTTTATTTACCTCTGTACTTCTCTTAGACCTGTAATTAAGATGAGTGATTATTCTGACTTTGAAATTAGTGATGATGAAATGGTAGTTGATTCACCATCAGAAGTCGAGTCAGATTTCAACGATTCCGAAGATTTCGATCCTGAACCTAAATCAAAATCTAAACCGGCTCCCAAATCAAAAAGTACCAGTAGCCAAAGTAGTAAGAATGGTAAATCTAAAAAAGCTCTTGGTGATTCTACCAACATAACAGATTTACTTAATGGTAATGGTAGTAGTCAAAGTCAAAGCAAACCAACTGCGTCACAGTCAAATGCTTCTCAACAGTATCAAAGATTATCCCAATTAGAGCATATCTTAAAGCGTCCTGATACATATATAGGATCAGTTGAAAAGTCCCCCATAGAAATGTGGTGTTTTGACCAAGCCACTGAACAAATGGTTTATAAGGAAGTTAATATTGTTCCTGGGTTGTATAAGATTTTTGATGAAATTTTAGTTAATGCTGCTGATAATAAAATCAGGGATCCAAGTATGAAAAACATCAAAGTCAAAATCGACCCCGAAAACAACTTGATTGAAGTAATGAATGATGGAAAAGGTATACCTATTGAAATTCACGATAAAGAGAAAATTTATATTCCAGAATTAATCTTTGGAAATTTATTAACATCGTCAAATTATGATGATGACGAAAAGAAAGTTACTGGTGGTAGAAATGGGTATGGTGCTAAATTGTGTAACATCTTTTCTACTGAATTTCAATTAGAAACAGCTGACTTATCTCATGATAAGCTCTATAAACAAGTTTGGTCTAATAATATGTCAAATGTGTCCAAACCTAAAATCACTAAGATGAAGAATACAAAAGAGTTCACAAGAGTTACATTTAAACCTGATTTAAGCAAGTTTGGTATGGATTGTTTAGACGAAGAAATCTTATCGGTTTTAAGAAGAAGAGTTTACGATTTATGTGGTACGGTTAAAGATTGTAATATTTATCTCAATGATAAGAAATTGAATATCAGGAACTTCAAGAGTTATGTGGAAATGTATGTCAAGGCTATTAAAGAAAGGAATCCCGATCAAGACGAAGACGAGGCTAAGAAGTATACAACTGTTGTTCATGAAGTGTTCAATGACAAATGGGAAATAGCTTTTGCCGTTAGTGACGGTACATTCAACCAAGTAAGTTTTGTTAATTCTATTGCTACAACAACTGGTGGTACTCATGTCAAATTTGTCAGTGATGCCATCATTAATAAATTGATAGAGCAAGTTACTAAGAAAGAAAAGGGTAAAAAGAAGTTAATGATCAGACCTCAAGAAGTTAGGAATAATATGTTTTTATTCATAAACTGTTTAATTGAGAATCCAGCATTCACTTCCCAAACCAAGGAACAATTGACCACAAAAACCAGTCAATTCAATTCTAAAAATGCCGATAAATTAGTAATCAACGACCAATTTATCACCAAGATTCTTAAGACTTCAATTGTTGATAAAATCAGATCTATTGCTAATGCCAATGAAGATAAAGCTCTTCAAAAAGCCGATGGGTCAAAGAAATCAAGAGTCAAGGGTCAAGTAAAATTAGTTGATGCTAATAAGGCTGGTACCAAAGAAGGGCATAAATGTACATTGATTCTTACCGAAGGGGATTCAGCTTTGTCATTAGCTGTTGCGGGATTGGCAGTTATTGGTAGAGATTATTATGGATGTTTCCCGTTAAGAGGTAAGTTGTTGAATGTTAGAGAAGCCTCAACTGAACAAGTTAGTAAAAATGCTGAAATTAATGCTTTAAAACAAATTATCGGATTACAACATAAAAAGAAGTACACGGTTGAAAATGTTGGTACTTTGAGATATGGTAGTATAATGATCATGACCGATCAAGATCAAGATGGATCCCATATCAAAGGTCTTATTATAAATTTCCTAGAATCCAGTTTCCCGGGATTATTAGAAATCCCCGGTTTCTTATTAGAGTTTATTACTCCTATTGTCAAAGTTACTATAAGTCAAAGAGGTGGTGGTAAAAAAGTTATACCTTTCTATACCATGCCAGAATTCGAACAATGGAGAGATACCGAAGGTACTAGATGTAGATGGAAACAGAAATATTATAAGGGTTTGGGTACATCAACTGATGTCGAAGCCAGAGAGTATTTCGCTGCTTTAGATAAACATTTGAAAAGATTCCATGCCATACAAGGTAATGATCCTGAATATATCGATTTGGCATTTTCCAAGAAGAAGGCTGATGAACGTAAAGATTGGTTACAGAATTTCCAACCAGGTACTCATTTAGATCCGAACTTGCAAGTTATTCCTATTGGGGATTTTATCAATAAAGAATTGATTTTATTTTCAATGGCCGATAATGTTAGGTCCATTCCATCGGTGCTTGATGGTTTCAAACCAGGGCAGCGTAAAGTTTTGTTTGGGTGTTTCAAGAGAAACTTGAAATCAGAAATCAAGGTCGCTCAATTGGCAGGTTACGTTTCAGAACATACGGGATACCATCATGGAGAACAGAGTTTGGTCCAAACTATTATTGGGTTGGCTCAAAACTTCATTGGGTCTAATAATTTGAATTTGTTGAAACCAAATGGTGCTTTTGGTACCAGAGCAGCTGGTGGTAAAGATTATTCAGCAGCTCGTTATATTTTCACTGAAATTAACGAAATTACCAGAAAGATATTTAATCCTTTAGATAATGCTCTCTTAACATATGTTCAAGAAGATGAACAAACTGTTGAGCCTGAATGGTATATACCAATTATCCCAATGGTTTTAGTAAATGGTGCCGAAGGTATTGGTACAGGTTGGTCAACAAATATTCCTTGTTATAATCCTAAGGATATAGTAGATAATTTAAAGAGATTAATGAGTAACGAAGAATTAGAAGAGATGACACCATGGTATAGAGGATGGGATGGGGAGATCGAGCCAATGGGAACGGAAAGATTCAAAGTTAGTGGTAGAATTGAAGAAATGGGTGATAATACATTGGAGATCACTGAAATTCCCGTCAAGACTTGGACTAATAACATCAAGGAGTTCCTTATTACTGGATTAGGTAACGATAAAGTCAAACCTTGGATCAAAGATATGGAAGAACAACACGGTATCAATATTAGATTTATCATCAAATTAAGTCAAGAGGAAATGGCCAAGAGTTTGAAAATGGGATTACTCGAAAGATTCAAATTGATTTCTACTATTAATTTGACAAATATGGTAGCCTTTGACCCTAGAGGTAAGATTAAAAAATATGAAAGTCCCTTGGAAATTCTTAAAGATTTCTATTATGTGAGATTAGAATATTATCAAAAACGTAAAGATTTCATGAGTGATGATTTAACTAATCAATTGACTAAATTGACAGAACAAGCAAGGTTCATCAAGATGATAATTGATAAACAAATTAGTGTTTCCAATAAAAAGAGAACGGAGTTGATTGAGATCTTAACGAAATTCCAATTCAAGAGGTTCACCAAAGATGGTAAGATTGCTAAAGATATGGTAGTTGAGGATGAGCTTGAAGAAGAAGAAGAGGAAGGTTATGATGTTAGTGAATTAAACATTGGTAATAAACCCGAGTCTGAAGAAAATAAGCCGGAAACCATTTATCAACAATATGACTATTTGTTGGGCATGTCGTTATGGTCGTTAACAAGCGAAAGATACGAAAGGTTATTGAAACAAAGGGACGACAAACAACAAGAATTAACAATCTTATTGCGTAAAAGTGCTAAGGATTTATGGAATGAAGATTTGGATGATTTCTTAGTAGCATGGGAAAAGTTTTTGGAATTAGATTATCAAGCTAGGTCGAGTATCATACCGCTGAAAGGTACCAAGAGAAAGGCTAAAAGAAGCAATGAACCAAAGAAGAAACCAAAGACAGAATCTACTGCTGTGGTTAAAGAGCCAAAGGTTAAAACGGAAATCAAGCAAGAATCGACTTCAACACCAATCAAACAATCAACATTACATAATTTCTTTTCACCACCAGGTAAAAAGCCGGAACCTAAGGTTGTTAAGAAAGCTCCTAAACCTATTAGTATCTTTAGTGATAGTGAAGATGATGAATTATTAGGGTTGACACCACCCAAAAAGGAAGCCAAGGAAACCAAGGTGAGACCAAAGATTGAGTCTGACTCTGAAGAAGAACTTGAAGTAGTCTCAAAGCCACCACCTAGAGTTTCAAAGCCAAAGGAGAAAGTCAAGTATGAAATGGTTAGTGACTTTGAAGAAGAAGAAAGTGAAGAAGAAGAGGATAGTGATGGGTCTTACAATGAAGATTAGATCTTACAACTAAAATTAAATCTTGAAATAGAAAGTGTGGGGATAAAAAATAAATCTAGATTTATAGCTAATACATATAATTATAATTATGAATTTAAATGATGAGTTACACGGCGAGATAAAACCTGACATGCGGGGCAGTCACAGTTATTGTCCTACTATTGTGAAAATAACACAATGTACATATTTACTTTTCTTTTCCATCAAACAGTCCTACTTTGTAAGTCAAATTCTTCATGGTACTAATACCCAAATTCATTCATATGCTCTAAAATATCCTTGTAAGCACATAAAAACGGAGTACAACTAAAAAATAAAAAATAGGCTGGAATCTAATGCACCATCTCGTAAAAAAAAATCATGCGATTAAACGGTGATCTCCAGAGAAAATTCATCTCACTAAAAATCAACGCCCATGGAAATATAACCATGAAAGAGAAATATAGGGATGAGCTACAATAGGACTGGCACCTGTCGCCCGTAAATTAATCATCCTATTTTTCACCTTTCATTGTTATTACCATCATAACCACTGATCCCTATTGTTGGCAAAAGCGTAAATTTCATTCATAACTATCAAACTAAGGCATCCCACACTTTTCTGTCACTTCTCATTATGAGCCCGCTAAACCGCCTTAGAACACAATCGTAAAAATTCGAGGCCCTCACCTCAATTTCTTTTCTCGAATATAAAAGGGAGTCTCAAAAACTTTTTATTTTTTTACTAGAAAATTTAACACATCGATAGCAACCGCCAACAAGAGACACAAACCATAAGCACGATGTACAACAACCAATATATGCCAAACCAGGGTTACCAAAGCTATCAAAACTTGCAGTATTCTTATCCTAATCCGAACGCCAACCCCAACCCTAGTGCTAACAATGGCCAGAACGTGAACTTGTCAAACTATGAAATCCAGTACAAGTCCAACGGTGCCAATCCAAATCAACTTCAATATCCTCAACAACCACAGCAACACCAACCTCAGCACCATCAACAACCCCAGAGTCATCCTCAACCCCAGCCACAACACAATCAACAACAATCTTATCAACCACAATCACAACAATCTTATCAACCACAATCACAACAATCTTATCAACCACAATCACAACAAACTTATCAACAACAGTCACAAAATTACAACACAGTTCCCGGTACTGACACAAAGATCACCCAACAGGAGATTCAAATGTTGAAACAGTTGTTGTTGACTGGAGAAAAGTACAAGTGGAAACAAATTACCAAAGAAATCAACACTTATGCTGCTGAAAAGAATGGTAAAGATGTTATTAAGAATATCAGTCCAACCTTTGTTATCAAGCAGTACCAAAACTTGTTAGGTTTACCAAACAATGCTACTTATTTTGGTATGTTGGGTAGTAGTTTACCATACGTTGTTAATGGATGGGATTCCATTAATGATGTTGAGTAGAGAGTTAAGTTAGTTAGAGTTACTTTTATTTTATGATATATATATGACGGATTATTGGTTTATTTTACACTCTTTACATTCTTGTTCAGCTTCTTGTTCTTTCAGTCCTTGTTCTTCGGTTGGTTCCACCTTCTGTACTCCACTCTCATTTCCTTTCTTACATGTAGACCCCAGATTTAACTCAAAATTATGATACCTATCAATATGACCCAAATTCTCACCAGGACTTAATTCATCTCTTATTAAAACTTTCAAAAACTTCAGATCGGGAAATCCATCATAGAAATAGCTTTCATCTTGCTTAGCATCTGTCTTCTTCATTCGTTTTTGATAAATCAACTTTTGATAGCCATCAATAGTAAGCCACACTTTAAATATCCCTGGAGGGTCTGTGATTGGTTTTAAAGCTATTTCCTGGATCCTACCTTCAAATGTCATTAGAAGTTCTTGTAGGTACCAAATAGCTCTGTTCTGCCATTTGCATTTGTTGCAATATTCGATAGTTACTTTACAGTACATTAAGTGAGACACTTTTTTGATAGTACTTTACTGAGTGAGAGCGAGAATGGCGAGGGAGATAAGAATAGCCATATACCTTACAATACGTAAGTATATTATATTACATCAAGTCTATAAATTCTATAATTTGTAAACGAACGTTAAAGTATTAAGGGCCATGGCTTAAGCCAAACACCAGATCAAAATCAAAGAGCCATACTCAACCAATCTAGGTTATCTTCTTGTAAGTACTCCAGATTCAATAAACTATCATCTAATTCATTAATAGGATGCAAATCTTCCTCTTTCTTCAAAACCATTGAGCTTGGAGTTGTTGTAGGGGTTTGATTTATTCCTAAACCGAACAGATTAGACGTTACTGAAGATTGGGTCGATAATGATCCTCCATTACCATATGGACCTGATTGACCAGGAGTTGGGCCCTGACTTTGATCGTGACCTTGATCTAGACCTTGGCCTGAATTAGGCCGAGAATTGAAATTAGGAATATTAACAGGTTTCCTCTTTTTAGGAGACTTTTTATCATTAACTAAAGCGGTTGGATTTAAATCATCTCCGTCTTTGATAATTAACTTTTTGGATGAATTGCTGTTTCTTTGACGTTTTTTGATCACGTCAGTTTTTAAACTTAATGGTCTTACAACCCCATGCAATTTAAGGAAAAGTCCACAGGCATTACAAAGAGGTTGACCTTCGGGGTTACGTCTCCAAAGTGGGGTGGTTTTTGTGTGACAATTGGTACACGAAACATTGTTATCAAGGAAATTCATCTTGTCCTTATCCTTTTCTTTATCCTTTTCCTTGTCTTTGGTATCAAACGTAGATGGGGGACCGTTCAGGGTTGCCAGTACTGGGGTGTTGCTATCGTTAGGAGATTGAGACTTCAATTTTTTGGTGGATGGTTTGGATCTTTTGAATTTGGGCCTTTCGGGTTTAACACCGTCAAAGTAACTTGTATCATCAAAAGTTAAAGGAGAATTGAAGTTGGTAGGCAACGAAGACGACGGAGGAATGGATGATGTAGCTGGCAACGACGAAGGATGTAATTGATGAATAGGCGAGTTCAAGTTCGAATTCAATGAATTGACATGTTCGAAATTGTTGATATCTTGGAGGTTGACTACGCTATTCTGGTGGGAATGCAAGTCGAAATTGAAATCATGTTCGGAGATTTCAAAGTTAACAAAATCGTGGAACTGGTTAGTGGATGATATTCGGCCAGTATTAGAAGCTGTAGATGCTACTGAGGGATGGGGTGAGTTCAAAGTCACCACTTGTGGAGTTGAATTCAATGATAACGATTTGTTACGTAAATTGGAAGTCAAGTTCGACGTCAAGTTTGATTTGGTAGCCTTAGCACTAGCAAACTTTGGGTAGTTGGTGTAGCCACTAAAACTATTAGAATGAGGTAATGCCGTATTCATACCTTGTGAACTTATTGGAGTCTGAGAAGGGGTATGAGGATTGGTGTGTGATGCATGAGAATTAGAATGGGAATGTGCTGGTGTATGGGTATGTGACTGGGACTGTGACTGGGAGTGTGATTGGGAATGTGACTGTGGATGAGATGGAGTATGTGAACGAATATGACTCGGGAACGAATCTGCTATTGTATCATGATTGTTTAAATTCATGGGGTTATGTAAGTTATTGAAGAAGTCATTATTGAAATCATCAAAATCAAACTTTTTATCAACTTCCATATCGTTAGAAGTATCATGGTTTTGATCATCTTTCAAAAACTCTTGGTCAAAGTTAGAACTGTGGTCTTGGCCCATCTTTTTGATATGAGCAATGTAATCGAATTCGTCAGCAGTGGGATCCAACGTATCATGTGATTTCTTGCTGGAGTTCAAATACATTAGTCTCCATGTCAAATTCTCCATCCTCGACTTATAAGGCAATGAGTCTTTAGCCTTGTTATATAATTTCCATATTTGGTCAGGATTCTCTTCCTTTATTAAATCATTAAAGTCCATGGTAACTTATGGGTTGACTTATATGGATTTATGTGGATACTGCAGCAGTCAAATATATTCCGTGTATGAGTAGTGGTGTGGTGTATTACTATTATGTGACCTTTATATATGATGAGGTCTTTATATATATTATAACAACAACAATAATCAACTTCAAGTGAAATTGGTAGGAACGATTTTAAGGATTGGTCAAAACTTTACCAAACCGGTGCGAACTGGTTTTAAGTTTTTGGTCCAGTTACGTCAGATTTACCTCCCCGGTCGACCGTGGTGGGCGTAGGTTTACCACGACATCCTCGTTTTAATAACATCTCCTACGATTGCAGCACATTACTTAATGGTTTGCATAAATCGATGTCGTGCGCGGGTTCAAAATTCTCATGTAACGGTTTTCATTGGTTAGAGATTAGATAATATTTACACCGTTCTACGCCTGAATGGTCGAATTCGGTAAGTTTTGGTTGATATGTATGGTGGGTGTGTACACAGGTCGACAACGCTTAGCTGTTGCTACCTTACGGGAGATTCAGGGCCAGTAGCGGACTTTTGTTAATACGATGTCGTTTACGTGTAGGTGTAGTTTATTTACTATAGTAGTTGAGATTTAGTTGTGATGGAGCGGCCTTTATGTATTCTGGTGATTGAAAACAATAAGGAATATCGCTTGTTGTTGTGGTTTAAGATTGTGAACAATGTAGATAAATTGCCGCATTGTTTAGGAAGTAATTACAGTGGGAGCTGTAGGAATCTACAACAACTGTATCAACGATTTCAGGTTAGAATTATAAGCAATGTCAAGGATAAGTTAGAGACTTTGTGAAGCCGTGGTATGGTAGATGGGACAACCTGAACGTGGCGAGGATGTGGCAGTATGTGGCAACAATTTGCAACATGAATTGACCATATTAAGATAACCATTTTACCACAAATCAATGACCATTAAGCTCATTTAATCGTAAAACGCTAATACCTAAACAAATGCCCAACTGAAGTCAAACTTACCAAACAATCAATACCAATTTCTAATCAAACTCTTTTGTTATCAACAGTACGGCAAACTTCTAGGAACACCACGAGACATTCTAAGGGAGGTGCGCCGGAACTACCTCAGTTCAGTTATGTACAGTATGATAACCAGCGAGTACAGTGTACAGTGTTTTCAGGATGAATACCGTACCTTCATAACTGGGATGTCGTATTTATCATTTTGTAATAGCCGTTATTTCTAAGTCTAAACGGCGGTACCCACGAAAATGAATATCGTACTTACCAGCGATTCGATATCGTTTATAAGAGAAAGTTCCATACTATTTTGTATATTTTCAATTAGAATTAAATTTGCAGCCTCAGATTCTTAAACTAAGAGTCTCCTTTTGAAGGAGCTTGTCTCTCTTTAACCTGCTTTCAACCTGATACCAAAACTGGTCGATAGGGTTTAACTTTGGCGAAAAACTAGGAAAGTACAAAAGTCTACATCCCCTAGATTGGATATACGTGCAACACTTGCATTATCCATAACGAATAAGTTTAAAACGTTTCGGTATATAATAGGATAATAGCAAGTAAAAATGTGATAATTGTGACAAATGTATGGAGGGTGTACGGGAGTGATGTACTAAAGGAGTGTTACAGAGGACAATTTCATCAATTGCGTTAACTCCTTCATAGTATTACTGTACCTATCATTGAACGAGAATATTGCAGGAAAACGCAAAGGACTACATGATGCAGTATATCCGATATCCTTTTGATGGACACATTCAGCAGAGTCTTTATCGATAGATACACATGCATGCTCATGAGCACAATGCTTATCAATACATGTTTCCCAGTCGTTTAAAGACAAAATTGCCTAATAAGTTTCGAGACAGTAAATTTCTCACGTCAGCATATTTTGATTGCATGGATTTAGTAAAGTCTTCAAGTTCTTGGCAGTAATCAATTTCGTCATCGAACTTCGTTCCATCAAATAGTTCAAAATTTGAGCCGTGAACAATCTCATCAACTGACGTTGGGTCATCAACCCCCACGATTACCGGCCTTGGGGCTTCGCCTTCAATAAGCTGTAAACCTTTGATTTTCGTCGTATTTGAAGTATATGAAGTTACCCCATACAACTTTGTGAAACACAAAATATTGGTGTTTGACACATTCTTGATTAGGCTTAAGTCGTAGTTATCACTTAAAAAGCTCGCGGTTGAAAACCACAACAATGCTATGAAAATAAGTGAACAACGAATCATTTCATGAAATATCAAATAATTAATAATCAATAATTAATATTAAATATGATATTTGTTTGTACTTTTGATATACTTAAATAACTATATGACAGGGGTAGTTCGCAAAAAATGACATACAAAAATAGAAAAGTTTAAAAACTCACATTATCAGTATTTACTGTATAGCGAATACACAGCATACAGTAGAAGGAATCTAAATAAGGAACCCAGACTCCCTTGGATTAGTGAGATATCTAAATACATGCGTTACTAAAGAATCGCAGCAGAAATAACTATGCTAACCTCCAACGATCTTAACAACCTTGAAGACCTTAAGAATAAGCTCAACCAGCAAATTCTCATAAATAAATGTACTGTATACTAACACCCCACTTCCCATTTATGCGACGAACTGTTAGATGATCTGTTTAGTTTTTGTATAATGTTTGAGCTTTAATATTCTGTATATAATGTGGAACTTTAGTAAGATTTGAAGTTCAATCATAGTATTGTATTGAATGAAATTGAAAGCAAATAAATGCGACATCCTAATCACGAAGGTGCACTATTGAAAACACTGTAATAGGCTTATTTTTTGGTAATGTATACAGGTCATGTTGTGGTAGAGAATTTACAAAACAGCTGGCAACACTTTGATTGTGATTTCAATTGACTTTGAGGATAATCTCGTACGAGAGTGTTTAGGTTATTGATTAATAAGCTAAATTTCATAACTAACCTTAGCATTGTACTGTAAATACACCGTTCAATGTCCGTAAAAGCAAATTTGGGACCTCGTTACCTTGACAACTGTTCCAAATCCAGTACACCCGTAAACTTGAATTGATCTCAATCGAAGTTCCGTACACCTGAAACTTAAACCTTCCTACGTAATTCTCTAGATCAACTGAAAACTCAACTCGCGCATCTAACTTTACAGGTTAACCAAGCAATGAACGGTTCAAACGAATCTTCAAATTTGTTAGCTGTTGTACCTAATTATGGTACAAACCCCAGCCAAACCCGAAAAAAAGTTAATAAAGATCAAGATGGTAAACTTGATACCTTTAATGGAGTTTTCATCCCCACATCCTTAAATGTTATATCGATTTTAATGTTCTTAAGATTCGGTTTTATAGTGGGACAATTAGGAATATTAGGATCATTGGGACTCTTAGTTCTAAGTTATGTGATTGATTCATTAACGGTAATGTCAATTAGTGCCATTGCTACCAATGGTACCGTTAAAGGTGGTGGTGCATATTATATGATATCTAGATCTTTAGGACCAGAATTTGGTGGTGCAATTGGAATTATTTTCTTCATAGGACAAATCCTTAACAGTTCTTTGAATGTTGTCGGTTTTATAGAACCTTTGATGGTAAATTTTGGTAAAAAAGATGGTGATTTATTCCCAATTTTACCATTAGGTTATCTTTGGCAATTATTATATTCAACCCTATTGTTGGCTGCTTGTACCGGTATAGCAATGGTTGGATCTAATTTAGTGTCAAAAGCTGCTTTATGGTTATTTATAATATTGATAGTATCAATCATATCGATTCCTATATCGAGTTGTATACCTACGACGTATGATTTAGACATACCTTATAGAATTGGAATAAGTTGGCATATTATTCAGGAAAATTTGTTACCCAATTATACCAAAGGTGCTGCTGGTTCAGTGCTTGATACCCCTGAAACATTCAGAGACTTATTTGGAATTTTCTTCCCTGCTACATCGGGGATCTTTGCTGGTGCTTCAATGTCAGGATCATTGAAAGATCCTTCTAAGTCAATTCCCTTAGGAACCATTAGAGGTTTGGTCCTTACTTTCTTCTTATATGCCATTGTGATATTGTCTATAGGTAGTTCAGTCCCAAGGCAAGTATTGTACCATGATATTAAGGTTATTCAATCTGTTAACTTACAAGGATACATTATCATATTAGGAGAATTATCAACTGCTTTGTTCTCAGTGATCATGGGACTTGTAGGTGCTGCTGAGCTATTGATAGCTATAGCGAATGATAAAATTATCCCAGGACTTGCATTTGTGTCCACTTTCAAAAAACCAGTTCATTCCCAAAACAAAGCAAAAATATATGCAATTGTAGTCACATGGTTTTTAGCACAAATATTCTTATTTGCTGATATAAATCAAATTGCTGTATTTGTGACAATGGCATTTTTAATGACATTTATTGTTACCAATTTGGCGTGTTTCTTATTAAAGATAGGTTCAGCACCTAACTTTAGACCTAAATTCAAATACTTCAATATCCATACTGCTTTGGCCGGTCTTATAACTGCAATTATTGCCATGTTTATTGTTGATGGGATGTCGGCTAGTATGGTGATTTTGTTATTGTCGGTTTTGTTGATAACTATTCATTACACTACACCTGTATCGAGGTTTGGTGATATTTCTCAATTGCTTATATACCATCAAGTTCGTAAGTATTTACTTAGATTGAAGGTTAATATGAATGTAAAGTACTGGAGACCTCAAATTTTATTGTTATGTGATAATCCCAGAACTGGTTGGAATTTGATTGGTTTCTGTAATCATTTAAAGAAAGGTGGTCTTTATATATTGGGCCATGTAGTTATACTTAATGATGATACTTCCACAAAAACACCAGAGGAGAATGATAGTGAATTCAGTATGAAAGCTTATAAAGAAGTACAAAAGCAGAAGAAAGCATGGGAGAAATTAAGAGACCTTACCAATGTTAAAGCATTTGTTCAAATTGCTTTAGGTCCTACCTTACCGTGGGGTGTACGTAATGTTTATCTTGGTTCAGGTTTAGGAGGAATGAGACCAAATATTACTGTTCTAGGATTTTATGATTTTGTTAAGCATGGTATTCAATTACCATTACATTCATTCAAGTCTAAATCTCAATTTGATAAATTGCCAACAGATGATTGTAGAGAAGAACAACAAGTATCAATAAACCAATGGGTTCAAGTAATTGAAGATTTGATTATAATGCAAAGTTCTGTTGCCGTAGCTGGGAATTTCAATACTTTGAGTTTACCAAACCTCACCACAAATGAAAGTAAGTGGTGGAATTGGAAGAAGCCTAAAGGTGATACCTCTTCCAAACGGAAGTTCATTGATTTATATCCTATTCAAATGTCAAATATTAATGTTATAGACGGGAAATCGATCTTATCAACAAATTTCGATACCTATAGTTTGATATTACAATTAGGAAGTATCTTATCGACTGTGCCTGAATGGAAGTACACAAACCATATATTAAGAGTTATTGTATTTGTTGAGAACGAGCTGGAGATAAGTGACGAACGTGACAGAGTAAGTGATTTCTTATCTACATTGCGTATTGAAGCCAAATTGAAAGTGGTATGTTTGAATGATAGTCAATTGAATTCTTACAACTACATAGTAAAGGGATACAGTAAGAATTCTACCAACAAGGTTGAATTTGACAGAATTGATAGAATCCTTAAGAATGATCAATGGTGGAAGAATCTTCAGAATACTCGTGAAACTTTGGCAAGATTAGAGAAACAAAAGTCTCGTAAGAAGCAAGTGGATTTTGATGAAGAAGGATTAAAACCATTAGGATTATCTAAACCGACAATTGAAATCAATGATGAGTTCATGATTAAAAGAAGAAGAGACACAATGAGTAATTTACATGATCAAGGACTCAGTTTAAGTTTCAATATCAACAGAGGAATCTTGCAAAATGTGGAAAGTTCTAGTGACGAAGATAGTGAAACAGAGTTTGAATTAACTCCACGACAATCAGTTACTAATTTATCAATGAATCCTTTATCTGATAAAATCAGTCCTATTATTGACAAAACCATCGACAAACTCAAATTGAAAGATGACCAGATATCAATTAAATCATCAAGGTCCAATTTGAAACCGAATTTCGTATCTGTTAAAACTCCTCAAGCTCAGCTAGTCAATGACGAGGACGAGGATGGGGTCGATGACGATGATTTCAATAAACCTTCAATTGGGTTTGTGGATGATAAACTTCCGGATGAAGAAGTAAAGCAACCTGACGATTATTTCAATTTGAAGAAGGGCCCTATAAGTAAGGTGAAAAGTGGAGGATTAAGATCACCATCGATTATTTCTAACGATGATGGTATTATTCATCAGTTAAGAACTCCTAAATTCCTCGCTATAGATGATGGTGACGATATTCCTTCCATAAACTCCAGTTTGACTAATTTGCCAGAATTAAATTCTCCCAGAGTTGTTAAGTCAGCTTCGGCTCATCAAAGGTCTGAACTTTATAAGAGAGCCTCACAGCTGTTGGGTCCTAGCTCACATTCTGGTTCGGTATCTTCAGCACCACCGGCAGTTTCCTCAAGTGCTTCTACCAACACTATTTCCGGAAATATAGACGAAAAGCCTAAATTTGATATTGGTGAAGATATAAAGGAAGATGAGGACCAAATCCTGCCCAAACAATTACAAGAAGAATTAAACGGACTTTCGTTCGATAATATCCCTGCAAAAGGTCAGCACATAATTTTGAATGAGCTCATGAAACTTCATTCGCCTAAATCACAAACCGAAGTGATCTTTTCAACATTGCCAGCACCAACATTAAACACTCATTTGGATGATGATGAATCGTTTGATTATGTTAATAATTTAGCAATTTGGTTAAATGAGCTATCACCAGTCATTTTGTTTAATTCTCAAACAGTCACAGTCACCACCGAGCTTTAGGAGAGTTTACCCGAGTTATAGCATAACTTTCAACTATAAACTTTGTATTGTATTGTATAATAATAGCATAGACACAAGCGCGACAAAGTCGTATACTCTTCTCCGTAAGTAAACCTCATCTCTGGTGCGGGAACTGTAACACTAACAGTAGGTAACTTGAATCCCCTAAGAAATGACATCTACTAACGATATAGATGAAAAGTTGTTGAAACGACAACAGAAGTTAAATGAATGGAAGTTAAAGAAACAAAAGGCGGCAGGACCGGCTGGATCAGGGGCCGGCGATAGCGAAGATACGAAGAAACAAGAGCGTTTGAAACGTATAGAAGAATGGAAGAAAAAACGGTTAGGCAAAGGAGTAGAAGAAGAGGTGAAGGATACAAAGCCAGTGGCATCAAAACCTTTGTTAACACTTAAAAAACAGTCCAAAACCGTCAAAACTGGAGTTAAAAGGTCAGTATTTGAAGATGATGAAGAAGAAGAAGATAATAAACCAGTATTCAAGAAACCCACATTAAATGAAGATAAAGTGGATGATAATGAAGAAGATATCGATTTAGATGATTTTATAAGCAATTTAGAAACGACTGAAGTTACAAATAATATCCAATTAGGTGTAGATGAGGAAATAGAAGAAGACGAAGAAGAAGAAGATAATAATGAAAATGATGATATAACGAAACAGATCATGAAATTACAAGATAAACAAAAGTCACTTGAAGTCATCGATCATTCAAAGGTTGATTATAAACCCTTTAGAAAACAATTTTATACACAACCGAAAGAATATGACAATTTGACAGTAGAAGAAATGAATAAGTTACGTCAAGAATTACACGAAATTTATGTTAAAGGTGACAATTGTCCTTTGCCTATTAGTAAGTGGTCACAATTAGGACTATCGTCGACATTAATGACAACTCTTGGAAATTTAAACTACAAAGAGCCTTCACCAATTCAATGCCAGGCACTACCAGCAATTATGCAAGGAAGAGATATAATAGGTGTTGCCAAGACTGGATCAGGTAAAACCTTAGCTTTTATAATTCCCATGATACGACATGTTTTAGATCAACCTGATCTAGAGCCGAATGATGGCCCAATTGGAGTTATTCTTACTCCTACACGAGAGTTAGCTATGCAAATCAGTAAAGAATTGGACAATTTCACAAAAGGTAATGGCATCAAATCATGTTGTTGTTACGGAGGTTCCACAATTGAAAACCAAATAGCAGAATTGAAAAAAGGTGTTCATGTAGTTATTGGTACCCCAGGTCGTATTATTGATTTATTAGCTGTTAATAGTGGTAGAGTGACTAATCTAAAACGTACTACTTATCTAGTACTTGATGAAGCTGATAGAATGTATGATATGGGATTCGAGCCTCAAGTAAATAAGATATTATCACAGATAAGACCCGATAAGCAGATGGTGTTATTTTCAGCAACATTCCCTAAGAAATTAGAACTTTTAGCTAAGCGTAATTTGAAGAATCCTATTCAAATTATCGTTGGGGGTATAGGAAAAGTTGCCAAAGAAATCGAACAGAAATTTGAGTTGTTTGAAGACACAGAAGTAGAAGAAATCAACAGGAAGAAGTTTTTGAAGCTAGTTGAGATTCTTGATAAATTTGAGGCTAGCAACAGTAACAAGATCTTAATCTTCGTAGAGAAACAAGATGATGCAGATCAATTGATGGTACAATTAATTTCTAGTGATTATAGTTGTTTATCGATTCACGGAGGTAAGGATCAAATTGATAGGAAATATGCTATTAAAGAGTTTTCGTCAAATAATGGAGCTAATATTTTAATAGCAACGTCTATTGCAGCAAGAGGATTGGATGTGAAAAATCTTAATCTTGTAATAAATTATGATGCACCAAGTCATATCGAAGATTATGTTCATCGAGTTGGACGTACAGGTAGAGCAGGAGCCAAAGGAACTGCTATAACGTTTGTAACCAGTAATCAAGAACGAGCTATCACAGATCTAGTTAAATCAATGCATGAAACCGATGACGTTGATATTAAATTGATTGAAATTAGCGAACGATTTTTGAAGAAAGTCAAACAAGGTAAGGAGAAGTATTCGTTTGGGTTTGGAGGTAAAGGGTTAGAACATTTACAACAACAGCGTGATGTAACTAAAGATTTAGAACGTGAAAGTTATAATATTAAAAACGATATTAAAGTCACTGAAGTTAAAGAATCAACACCTGATGATAGTAAAGATCTTGAAACCAATTTGCCTGACTTTGAAATCATTGAAGGTAAAGCTCCCGAGACCTCAGGAATTGACAAATCTGAATTTTATTCAAGAATCACTATTAATGATTTACCTAAACAGACTAGATGGTTTGCAGTGCAAGGAGATAGTATCTCCAAGATTATCGAAACTACTGCTACATCAATTACTCACAAGGGACAGTATTATCCTCCAAATGCTAAAGTAGGCAAAGACGATCCACCAAAATTGTATTTGTTAGTAGAAGGGTATACTAGGAAGTCTGTTGAAGATGCTAATGATATGATAAAGCAAAAGATTTTGCAAGGGTTACAAAACGAAACATCCACGGGTAAGTATACTGTGTAGGAAACAATATAAGAAACAGTATAAAGAACAACCACGGATGTAAAGCATGAGAAATGTATAAAACTTTTAATATAAACTAGAAACATAGATGAGTATAGAAGTGGGGTCATAGTCCGAGACCTTAAGTCCGTCTTTCTAATGCAAACATCCTTGGTATTGACTAAGAAAAGGAGATAACTAGCCAAATCAGTAATAATCAGTAACTCCGTCACTGCATGTGTAAAGAGGATGCGGCGGCTGCGAACCGAAGGCTAAAACCGTGGAAGTGTGGAGTACTCATATTTATAGCTGCTATTATTTCCATCAGTGCTTTTAAGAACAAATTAAAGTAATAGAAGAGATGCCATTTGATCCGAAAGATTACGAACACCCTGAATTTAGAGTAGTGGAAATTGAACAAGGATTCATTAACCTTCAATTTAACAATCCCAAGACTTTAAATGCCTTTGCTGAGAGTACTTGGAGGGGATATGAAGCCCTTTTAGAAAAGCTTGACAAAGATCCCGACACTAATGTAATTCTTATATCGTCACCTATTGAAAAGGCATTCACTAGTGGATTGAATTTGAAAGATGCTGCTAGTTTAACTTCTAATATGGGAACAAATGATAAAGAGAAGTATGACTTTTTATATAAGCATATCATTGAATTTCAACATGCTATAGCTACCCCCGCAAGAATCAGAACCCCAACCATCTGTTTGCTTAACGGAATATGTTACGGGTTAGCTATTGATATTGCTGCCACCACATCAATCAGAATCGCCGTTCAAAGTGCTAAATTGTCAATCAGAGAAATCAAAATTGGTATTGTAGCTGATATGGGATCTTTACAAAGATTGCCACTGATTGTAGGAAATCAATCGAAATTGAACCAATATGCATTGACGGGTGAAATATTCAATGGTGATGATGCCTACGAATTAGGTTTGGTCAGTAAAGTGTTCCCAGATTATAAGTCAGGGTTGGAATATTGTATTGAATTAGGACAAGAGATCAATACCAGTCCTCAATGGGCTATTAAAGGAACTAAGGACAGTTTACAATATTTAGCTGATGGCGGTAATGTCAAGCAGGGGTTATTGAATATTGCTGATTATAATGCTATTAATATTGGTGGAATTTCAGCTAAGCCTTCTAAACTTTAGACTTCCAAGCTTTAGGTTTCATATAGTTAAAATTATTTAACGGGTTTTACATAGTTTTTATATATAGTTTATGATTTCTGCGATTTGTAGAGCTTTGCTAGATTTAGCGACAATTAGCACAACACTACGCGGAATTAGTGAGAAATATTGCAAATGGCCCCAAAATTAGTGAGAATTTGGTAGACTTCATCGCTGAGTTCTTAAGACTAATCCGAACTGCGAAAATTTTACATGCTTAAATACATAAGAACCAGCAAACGATTGGTTTCAACTATCCCTTTGGAGATAGAAGTACCGTTGGTGACCGAGAGGGTAATACCTAAATCGGTACAGACGTCAATAAAAATATCAGAATTCATCAAAACCGTTCCTTCAAAGAAGTTTCTTAACTCCATTAGCACCACCCATTTTTCATCCATTATAGACAATGATTTGATACTTAAATCACAGTTGTATACAGTCTATGAAACCAGACAGTTTTCATTTCTTCTTGAATTACTTTTAAGTATCACTAAAAATCAAAAGTGGCAAAGTTTAGTGACTCAAGATGAATTGATTTTCTTTATAGATAAACTTGTAGAATATCAAACATCGTTATTCTTTCAAAATACCAGTAGTAGGTCCCTTTCAAGGCTCACAATAGGAGAGAAAAACGGAGAATATGATGGACAGATAGTGGAGGATCATTTCAAAGAAGTAAGAAAGTATATTAATGGGATAAGAGCCATCTATGGTAATTTACTTTTAAAAGGTTCAAGGTCAATATATGAAAAAGATTTAAGACAGGAATTAGATCTTAGCACAAACGGGTACTCCATGAAATTAGGAGATTATGAAAACTTAATAACCCTAGAGTATAATAACAATAAATTTGATTTGGTGAATAAATGGTTTGAAAGAGTGAGAGCCAATAATATACCCATGAGTAACAAATTATGGGATATTCTATTTAAAATGAATGGGTCTGATCCAAGGCTATGGAAAAACGTCAACTACGAGTTTTATAATAATACAAAGAAATACGGAAGAAGTGTGTATCACAGAAAGGGATTTACGAAGGTTTTAAACGAGTTTATGAGTCAAGGTGGGAAGTTGGATGATCAACTATGTAACATAATTTATGCTTTAGGATACGATGGAAAAGTTGAAGATCTTTATAGGATTATAGAGACTAAAATTGGTTTAGGTCAAGACTTCCAAGCATCTGAAACCGTAAAGGAACCAACCATGGAATTGGTAAATGCTATAGTAGTAGCATTATCCTATAATAATAGGTTAACAGAGGCTATGGCATTTGTTAATGCAATGCAAAAGTATTCCGAGTTGGATTTCAAGTCTAAACTATTTTGGGATAGTTTATTCTACTGGGGTGACATAACTACCAGGTACAAAAAAAGTCAACTTTTGAAATATTTCATTGAGAAGCATAATCCTACTGTAAAGTTTACAGAATTCAAAGACCTTTTAAATGATCCAGAGTTTGATTACGAAAGGTATATAACGTTTGTGAACGATGTAAAGCTTGTTAGAAGTAATATTCTCAAACGAGTATGGACATTATACCAAGAAACTAACGGAAACTTTAATATCAAACCTTACTCCATTTACACCAATGTTGTTAAAGAATTACGAGACGAATCAGGAATCTATGAACTTTTAACTGATATATACAAACAGTATTTGGCGTTCCAAACCAGTTCCAAATCGTTTAATAAAGTTTATGAAGCTTGTAATGATATAAATGATTCGATTGTTAGGTTATATTCCAGAAATTTAAGGAATTTAATCAACTTGAAGTTCAGTGATAATAAACTCAAAGAAATTCCATTAATCATACAAGAATGGAGTTTAAATGACACTATGATGAGATATTTCCAAGCGTATTACGCAAAGAAATTGCCCGTATATGAGAGGATTCACGAGATCAAGAGAGGGGATGAGATGTTAAAGAACACACAGGAAGATAAAGACGATTTATTAGAATTGTTTTAGGAAATACATAGGATACCTTTCGCTATTCATTGTAGGCTCTACACTGGTCTTCCCAGCCTGTCAGTTGTTGCTAACTCATAACAGTCGTTCTCGCTCGCTAAGCTCAGTCTCTCACAATTAGTCTCGCCTCTCACATTCTGTATCAAAGTCGACCAGCAAATTCGCGGTGAAAAAGATACGTAACTTCGACGATGTCAGATAGTTTTGAAAAGATTACAGAAGTTCCTTTGGAATTCTTCAAAGATGGAACTGCATTTGTTAAAAGATGTCAAAAGCCTGACAAGAAAGGTATGTAGAGTTTTGTTGCGTTTTTCAAATGTGGAATAAATGTGACGTGGCTTGTTTGGGTGTTGGGATTTTTGGAAAAATTAATGATCTAGGGATGTTATTGTGGATGTTATTATTGACAGAAACACCCTGTAACTTGTTTTTTAGTACATATTCTTGGATATATGGATACTGATTTTATTAGTACATTTTTTTCCGGAGTTTTGTTCATTGGTCTTTGCAATATTCAGTCCACCGTTATTCAAATACTCTTTTGATAAGTCCATACCAGTCCTAAACATGCCTTTGACTCCCAATGTCTCTTACTAACATTTAGAATACTTCAAAATCATTAGAGCTGTTGGTATTGGTTTTATTATGATGGGAGTTGTTGGATATGCTGTTAAATTATTACACATTCCAATCAGATACTTAATAGTTTAATATATGTGAATTCTTTCCAGACAGATCTCTTAGATTGATTATTACTGTAATGACACGAGTAAGGGAAACTGACTCAGTTTAAGCACATTAATGCCGTAATATGCTGGGTTAGAGGTTGTAGTGATGGGCAAGAAATAAGCAGCAGAAATAGCGTACTCAGGTCCGCTAGAAAATCAAAAGTCAAAATCATCGCACCTCATCTCATGTCAAAATTAGTTAAAGCCCTTGCTTCAACTCATGAAGAAACAAGAGACGAAGCCATACAGTCTCTTGAAAAGTACGTGACATTGAATGTTAGTAAATTATCGACTTTGGACCTTCAAAAATTATGGAAAGGAATCTATTTTGCTGTGTGGTTATGTGATGGAGGTGAGAACCAAGACAACTTGACCAGACAAATCGGACAGATAATCAACAAAACCAACTATAAACCAGCCGATTGGATTAAAATGAACAACACATTTTGGGATATAATAATCAAAGAATGGGAAGACATTGACCAATGGAGAATGGATAAATATTATTTGTTAATAAGAAGAGTCTTAAACCACAATTTCAAATATTTGAACCACAAGAAATGGAATGCCAAGATCATAAAAGAGTTTAATCTCATGATAAGTAAACCATTGACTATAACTAAGAATTATGCTATCCCATATCATTTGTGTGATATTTATTTAGATGAATTAGAAGAGTTTGAAGATGTACCTGAAGTGATATTGGATAGTTTCAAGGATGTTAAAAAGAATAGTAAATTAAGAACTTTAAGAGAAAAAATAACAGAGGATGTTTTAGAAGATGAAAGGGCTAAGACTAGATGGTATCCAGAGGAAGAAAATGATAAAGAGAGCGATGAGGAAGAGGAGGAAGAATGGACTGGTTTTTAGGATTTAGAAGGATAATAGAACTGGTTTGTAGATATAATATAAGAATTTATAATGTAAGAAGTCATGTGTTTTAGAATATCTAGACTAAAGGGTACTAGACTAACGGGTACTTGGAGTACATAGGGTAGACTGTACGTAAAGGAAATCTCGCACCTCTTCATATGTCACAGATCCCTAAATTTATTGAAAAAGTACCATGGTACAAAGAGGGAAATAAAGAAGAATTGAAAGATCATAGTTTTTCCCAATCAGGTAAAGGATTTAATGAAACCAATTATGACTCAAAGCGTGATAATTATGATAACTTTGATATAACTTATAATCAACACCAAATCCAAGAAGATGAAGTCAGCAGTGAAGACACCGATTTCGAATTAGAATGCCAAGAATTAGGGATAAATAAGTCAGATTTAACTAATAACAACAAACAAGATAAAGCAGAGAAGTTATTAAGGGATAGAAAAGATCTACCTGAGTATATTAAGAAGATTAGAACTACCATATCATCAAACAAAACTCAGTAAATTATCCACGTGATAAACACACGATCTATCACGTGATAGAATTCCAATACACGACTCCTATGGTTATTGTCGTTGTGTTGTGTCGCGTGAGATATTTTTTTGACTGCAAAAAGTCGCCAAGCCAAGTGAGTGATGAAGTAGTCCCGTCAAGAATACGATTAGCAAGTAGTCGTGTGACTTTAATTAATAGGTTAGGAATTGCGTCGTATGTACAGTGCTACGAGCAATCGTCATGAAAGTCACATCCAAAATGGTTACAGTTAGCTGTAATTTTTTCGGATTTATCATCTTCAAGTGATGGAGATGTGATATCTATCATCCGTCTAAAGTATTTATAATAATCATCAGCATCTCTAGTATCCAACGATCCGGACCATTTGACGATACTATTATAATAACAATAGTCTAATTCAGGGTTATAAGTCATAATAACTCTGTTATCATGTATTCTGGACATATTGTTAATCATATCATCAATATCACCTAATAAAGCTAATGCGATCGAGTTGTCTTGTTGAATAAGGGGTGTATGCTTGCACAACAGTTCCATTGTTAAGAGTGACTGAATGGACTTCATCGCCATTCTTGTCAAATGATCTTCTCGAGAATAATTGGAGATAACATATTTTATTCTGATCAATATCATCAGCTAATGAGTAGCACATTAATGTACTAATAATTAGACAAAAATAGAAAAATTTATAAAACATTATGTGATGGATGGTATTCCAAATTTCTAGTGTTATTAGTTAGAGGAGTCTTTTGTGTCCTTTTATTAAAGAGCAAAATGAAGGTTACCTTTTTATTTCCGCATGGCTATACATAAACAAACCTTAATTGTAATCTATCTTGCGATTGGCTACAGTTCTCTGGCTCTTGGACATGAGTGGCATCAGGAGGAGAAATGAACTGAATCTGGAAAGTTAATTACATTTAAGCTGAGCCAAAGTTGTTATTGGCTATCTATTAATAGACTGGAGTCGTGCGGGGTCCCAGAGTTAACCACAATTAGAACTTTCCTATTGGTTTGCAATTGAAAATAAGATGGAGCTCGCTAAAAGTTGGCTCAGAAAAACCTTAGTGTCAAATAAGGTTGGAATGGAAAGTGGGGTGTTAGTATACAGTACATTCATTTGTCGGAATTTGCTGGTTGAGCTTATTCTTAAGGTCTCCAAGGTTGTTGAGATGGTTGAAGGTCAGCATATTTACTTTTGCAGCAATTCTTTAGTATAACATGTGTATTTAGATAGCTAACTAATACAAGGGCATCTGGATTACTTATATAGATTCCTTATACTGTATGCTGTGTATTCGCTATACGGGTCACAAATGCATGTAGGATATAAATACTGACAATGTCGGTTTTTAAACTTTTCTTTGTTTGCATCTCATTTTTTGCCAACTACCCCTGTCATACAGTTATTCAAGTATATAAAAGGTACAAACAAGTATCATATTTAATATTTAATATTTAATGAAATGTTTCGTTGTTCACTTATTTTCATAGCATTGTTGTGGTTTTCAACCGCTAGCTTTTTGAGTGATAACTACGACTTAAGCCTAATCAAGAATGTGTCAAACACCAATATTTTGTGTTTCACAAAGTTGTATGGTGTAACTTTATATACTTCAAATACGACGAAAATCAAAGGTTTACAGCTTATTGAAGGCGAAACCCCAAGGCCGGTAATCGTGGGAGTTGATAACCCAACGCCAGTTGATGAGATTGTTCACGGCTCAAATTTTGAACTATATGATGGAACGAAGTTCGATGACGAAATTGATTACTGCCAAGAACTTGAAGACTTTACTAAATCCATGCAATCAAAATATGCTGATGTGAGAAATTTACTGTCTCGAAACTTATTAGGCAATTTTGTCTTTAAACGACTGGAAGAAACATGTATTGATAAGCATTGTGCTCATGAGCATACATGTATAGCTATCGATAAAGACTGTACAGAATGTGTCCATCAAAAGGATATCGGATATACTGCATGTTCATACGATTTAGTCTCTGAAGGAGCGCGTGGTCCATGTCAGTTGTGTATTGGTATCATTGGAATATTAGCAATACTGAAATGTCATCCCCTAGGAGGTATTCGCCAGTGCTAATAATTTATTTGAAACTTGGGTACGCTCCTCATCCATAATTCTAACCTTGGGCTAACGATATCATTTCAACAGCAGAGCGAATTTATTTTTTATTTGGTTGTACGCATTTGCTTTGTTGGCGATGCGACAAATTTTTACTTTCTACCACGATATTTGTTCTAGCAATAGAGCGATAATCATTTTTCTCGAAATAATATAAGAATTTATAATGTAAGAAGTTATGTGTTTTAGAATATCTAGACTAAAGGGTACTGGACTAACGGGTACTTGGAGTACATAGGGTAGACTCTACGTAAAGGAAATCTCGCACCTCTTCATATGTCACAGATTTCTAAATTTATTGAAAAAGTACCATGGTACAAAGAGGGAAATAAAGAAGAATTGAAAGATCATAGTTTTTCCCAATCAGGAAAAGGATTTAATGAAACCAATTATGACTCGAAGCGTGATAATTATGATAACTTTGATATAAGTTATAATCAACAACAAGTCGAAGAAGCTGAAGTCAGCAGTGAAGACACCGATTTCGAATTAGAATGCCAAGAATTAGGGATAAATAAGACAGATTTAACCAATAACAACAAACAAGATAAATCAGAGAAGTTATTAAGGGATAGAAAAGATTTACCTGAGTACATTAAGAAGATTAGAACTACCATACCATCAAACAAAACTCAGTAAATTATCCACGTGATAAACACATGATCTATCCCGTGATAGAATTCCAACACACGACTCCTATGGTTATTGTCGTTGTGTTGTGTCGCGTGAGATATTTTTTTGACTGCAAAAAGTCGCCAAGCCCAGTGAGTGATAAAGTACCCCACGTGTAGTACCGTCAAGAATACGATTAGCAAGTAGTCGTGTGACTTTAATTAATAGGTTAGGAATTGCATCGTGTGTACTTTAATAAATTATGCACATGGTTCCGAAGATCTTGGAATTACATTTATCAAGCACATGGATGGTTTTGTTTATCGGTATACCAGGTGTGCAAGCAAGTATATACCATAACCCTAAACTTAATGAAATTTTTATGATGTCAACTGCCGACACATGTTCCTAATAAATTCCTCTATAGTATATTTTCTAATAGTGTGGTGCATATCGATAACGCCTTACGTCTACATAACATAAACTATAACTGTAAACTAAAGTCTATCTACGTTGTTACAGCAAAACCCTGGATAGAACCAGAAGGGTGCCAAGTAAATAACTAAGAAAAGTTGTTCGTTACAGCCATTGACACGAAATAAGCCCCTCTGAGTGGTCTTGCACTCATGTCTCAGGTTCACCACGTTTGGGAAACCTAAATTATAAATTGTAATTAAATTCCGGTTTTATTCGTTTTTTTGTGCTATACGTATAGGAGTCTATTAATAGCCGTTTATAGAAGAAAGTGAATAATAGAGAGTTGATACAACGTACTACATAGTGGATAGTGCAATATTGATACAACATAAATTAAAATCGTTCCCAATTGAAAAATATAAACTGAGTAAATAGTCACAAGATGAGTTACAATTTACCAAAACCACCAGTTTTGAAAACCACTATCATTCAACTTAACAAAGATTTAGATCAAGATAATGGCAATTTCGAGATTTTAACTAATGAATATAACAATAATAATGAAGAAACAGTTTCAAGTCTTAGCAGTCCAAATTTAAATTCCAATTTAACTCCTAAAAAAAGAAGAAGGTCCAACTCAAACGTTAATCAGGAAGAATTAGCCAAAAGAAAGTTTGAAACCAAACAATTACATTCAATAATAGAGAAAAGAAGAAGAATCAAAATAAATCGAGAATTTGAAGCTTTGAAATATTTGATCCCTGCTTGCAGAGATACAAATGCCACCACAAAGACAAACAGCAAAGCAAACAATTCCACAAACAATTCCAAAATCGATGGAGTGTATAAATTAACTATATTAAAATCGTCAGTGGAATACATTCTTTACTTACATCACTTGATTGAAAAGCAACTGCAAATAATTTCAAATTTGGATCCGGAATTTCAATTTGATTCCAGCTTCACCAACATTCCATTGAATGTCAATGAGTACAGAAACATCGACAAGGAGTTCAACTTTAAGGCTTTAGTTGATGATTTCGAATCCGACAATAAGGAACAAGAACAAGAGAATGGTGCGAGCATAGATAGTGAAGAAGAATTAGACTCTTTTCAGTTGCCCAGTCCAATCATAACTCCTGATATGCCACCAAGCAAGTTCAAATATAACACCAAGTTCCAGTTGCCGGATCCAGCATTATCATTACCAAAAAAGAAGTACTTCAAAAGTTTGCCAAAGGATATGGTAATCAATGAAGATGATGAAGAGAATGCGTCAAAGACATTATTGAGTTTGAGGAAGAGCTCTATTGATAATTTGTTAAATTAATGTATATTAGGTTTGGTTAGAATTTCCTCTGATGAGTATTTTCTCTTAATGTTCTTGTATGCTATGCAAATATGTGATGTGTGTTCAACTTGGTAATTGTAATAGACCATTGTCTATTAGATATTCCACATACTCATCAACCAAACTTGGCCAACTACTCATTTCATCGTATCCGCTGAAATTTGCTGGGTCTGGTACAACGATTTCTTTGACAAACTCATAAAACATCACAAAAGTATCGTTGGAAAGATTCTTCTTTGTCAAACGTACGAAATCATACCATTGATCAAGTCTAGTATGGACTTCTGGTGACAAATCAATATGATTGAATATTAAAGTCCAATACTCTATTAATAATTCATAATTCAAAAGTTTCTGATTAGGTTGTTCAAGCAAAAAGTTGAACACAAACTCGTACACAGGTTGAAATGATTCTAGCAGCTTATATTTGTCCGCTAATTGGTCTACATAAGATGACATATCTTGGAGTTTGGAAATGTTAACAATCTGCCAATTATTGATAAATTTATCCTTGGAAAACACCCCCATTTTCGGCGACTCTAAGAAATGACATAGAATCAAACTCCTGATATCTTCAGGTTCAATTTTCAAGTCCTCTAAATATTGGATGGTTCCATCTATGCCTATTTGCGTGGGGGACTCTTTATACTTATTGAACAATGTTACAAGGTTGGGGTTTCTTTGTTTGGAAAGATATTCATCCACAGACACGTCCAAGTTATAATTGTGCTTACTTAGATACTTGATGGCCGTCTGTTTGGTGACCCCAGTTATCTCAATAAATGATGTGATAGCTCTATTGTGATTCATGTATGGCTGTGGATTGGAATTCGGAGTGCCGCAGATACTGATCGCGGGTTTGTGTGCCTTTGTTTATTGTGATACATCACTTATGTTATCAACTGATATAATCAACTCAGTCATACCCACTCAGACGTTGTCAACGTTGCATGGTGGTGAACTAGAGAATGACGTTCAAATTGTTCTTGAGTGGATAAAGTTTCATCCTCCTATAATTGAACCTACTCCAAGGATCAAATCAGGTATACGATCTATACTTAAAGATGAAACAAATCAAAATGATTTCGTGGTTTTGCTTAACAATTCTATTAACCAATATTGGGAAGAACTCACAAATACGTCATTGGAGTTTGAAGACTTGCTAGATGTTTTGGTCAAATATGCTGAATACTATGATGAATTAATGAGGTACTTGAATTTAACTCCAATAAATCAAAATCTATTCTTAAGGAATATAAACCAGAATTTCAAAATCTTATACCAAACCCCACAATTCCAATCTGACTTAAAGCAGTTCTTCCAGCTTAAATTCTTTACTATCTCGCAATCAGATTTCGTTAGGATCTTGAAACTATTTGATAAAATTTGCCTTATTAACGAGTTATTGCAAATCCTTGTTAATATCATAATAACGCACGTTAAGAAATTTATCATAGACCAGTGTCAAGAATGGAGTACTTCGGTTATACCCAAGATCAATCAATGGTTGAAAGTCCAGCTATATCCGAATTTCAGATTGATATTAAAATTTTTAAACCCATCATTGGATTATTTTAACGACTTATTGAAAATAGCATATAACGAGTTGGTCAGCTTAAGATCAAATCAAATCTTTGATATCGTGCTAAATTACCCTAAATCAGAGATTTCCCTTTTAGAGCTTCATACAAGCTTGAATTATAAACCTTTTAAAAACACATCATCAAATTTTGAATTTCAACGTAATAAGCTCGTGGAGAATTTCTTAGATATGTGTGATAAGAAGTTACTTAATAGTGGTGTAAACACCGTTAACTTGATTAAGATCTATATAAGAATCATCAAATCATTTCTAATCATAGATCCAAAGGGGGTATTATTAGATAAAGTAATAAGGCCTATTAGGAAGTATCTTAAAACCCGTGATGATATTATTCAAAAATTGGTTGTCGGGTTAATTGATGATACTTCCAATAATCCATTATTTGAGTTAAACAAAGAATTATCAAAACTGGGAGAAAATTTAGTAAGAGTTAAGGATGATTACGATTTGAATTGGGTGCCTGACCCTATTGATGCCTTAGCAGATTTTAAGAAACATCGAATCAATGATATAATTGAAAGTTTAATATCAATATTTGATAATAAGGAAATATTTATAAATGAGTTCACGAAGTTATTTGGTACGAAATTAATAAAGATTAATGAACTTCAGAATGATACAAACTCTTCTAATGAACTCAATAAGATATTGAAACTTATTAAGTTATTAAAACTCCGGTTTGGGAAGAACGAGTTCTTCAGTTTGGATATTATGATTCAAGATATATTGAACTCAAGAAAATTCCATCCAAATTTCAATTGTTTAGTTATATCTTATTTATATTGGAGTGAAGTTCTTGATGAAGAAGCTGAGTGGAATATTCATCCATCACTTATTGACCAGTTCCAAGAGTATAATAATTATTTCAAAGACCAGAATTATAATAGGTACTTGAAAGTATTACCTGACTTGTCTAAAGTCAAGTTAAGGTTGAATAACAAAGAATTCTACGTAGGGTTAGACAAAGCATCGATTATTTATTGTTTTAACGAAGTCAATGGATTGAACGTGCAAAAAGTGTGTGAAACTTTAAATATGAATGAGTATGTTGCAAAACAAGGATTAAACTATTGGGTAGAGCAAGATATTCTAGTAGAGATCACCCCAGGAAATTACATGGTCAACGAATAATAGGGCAAATAAATTCATAACATTAGCCTCTTGGCTTATTATACATCTAAACATTAATACACATAGCATAAGTTAACAACTAATTGATATCATTTACAGATTTAGCAATTTCTACTCCTGCCACTTTCTGTTGATAACTTGAACTTGGTTGCAATCTTCTGGTACTCTTGATTTCGTCAATAGAATAACCAGGGATTTTGATATTCCAATTCCTTTCTAAATGCAATTGAACATCTTTAACATCAATAGTTTCAACCTTTCTATGTTTGGCTAATCTACAAGCAAACCCAGTAACACTTGTTATAAACTCATCAGCTAAATCCAACAACAATTCTTCAACATCTCCATCGATAGTTGTTTTACCATCTCCTTCATCACTACCAATCGTATTAACTAGCTCACTTAATTTCCTCTTGCTTAAAACTCTACCTCCATTATCAGGTAAGGTATTACCAGTATTAGTTAACTCATATCCTGGTAATTTGTATAAAGCTGGAGTACCAAGAGTTTGGCCCAACCCATTGGCAACACCTCCCAGTAATGTTGGTCTGATATTATTACCATTTGGTCTCATGGGTACTGGGTTTGGTGGTTTTACATTTAATGATGCTGTTATAGGGAATGATGGAACGCTTGGCTTAGTAATACCCGTCAAATTGACTTGACTGTTGGACTTACTTGGAGATTTATCAGCTGCCGAAGTTTGGGGTTGAGCACTGGAAGGCTGAGAATCAGAAGTAGCATTTGCACCCAGTGCAATTGAAGCATTAGTGGCAGCAACACCAGCAGCACCTGGTGCAGGAGTAGAAGCATTGGCAGTGGCAGTAGATGTAGGACCGGCTGTTGCAGTAGCACCACTCATAGTAGGACCACTTTGATTCACTTGACTGCTTGGACCACTTGGGCCACTTGGTTGGCTGAGTTGTGGACCTTGACCTTGACCTTGACCCTGGACCTGACCCTGTGCCTGAGCTTGATTCTTATTTTTAGCCTGTTCAAGCAATTGGTTCTTCATGAAAAACGCAAACTTTTGATACCTAGTATATTTACCTTTGAGTTCGGTCAATTGTGATTCGATCTGATTGATCTGTTCTGGACTTAAGTTGTAACTCTTTTTGTTATTGGTTAATTGCTGTATACGTCTTTCGAATTCACCTAATCTTGCCTTAACTTGATTGAAATTTTCCACTGTTATAGCATTTGCAGGCAATACTGGGGTTCCCGTATTACCACTAGCACCAGAAATAGAGCCACTGCTTCCAGGTCCTCCTACAGGACTCTGTTGACGAGCTAAAGGTGTGTTTCCGGCCGGTATTTGTTGACCTTGTGATGATCCTTGCGATTGAGGATAACTATTAGATGGTTGACGTGCAGCTGGACTACTCATCATTGGCGATCCGCTTGATGCACCCATATTAACTTGAGGGTTCTGCATCTGATTACCCTGATTTTGGTTTTGGGCTTGATTCTGTGCTGCTAGTTTGGCCTTTTGTTGTGCTTGGTAATTTAACAAGATTTGTTTGATGGAGTCGGCCTTAGCATAATGGGCTTTGGCCTTAGCCGAATCGTTTCCAGCAGCCTTGGCCAAATCCAACTCATTTTTCAATGCTTGGACTAATTGATTGGCTTGGCTTGGTTGGATTTGTATGGGTTTACCACCCATTCTTTGGTTTGGTCTTTGAGACATGTTGATGAAAATTTTGTGCGACAGTAGTGAGAATAGGTGTACACCAACGAGGATTGAAAATGATCTAGGGATTGTACTTTAGCGATTAGACCACAAACAAAGCGAAAAACAAACAAATGAACCAAAAATAAGAAACCTAAGCTAAGAAAACAAACTAACAAAACTAAATGCTATTCTATAAACTAATAAATAAGCTAAAGTGCAAAACACCTCTCAACACTTCTACTATCATTTCCCCACCAATTAGGCATATCAACAGTAAAAAATAACGAAAACATTAAAAATATCAATAACACTGATAAACTGTAGCCTGTATCGAAAGCAGCTGCTAATATGTAATTATAATCTTTCCATAGTTTATGATGATATGTGAATATATAATACATGGTAACGGACCCACCAATAAACTTGGAAAGTCCCCCAGTTGATAAGTTACCATAAAACAGACTCATACTTGAAAAGAACACGGTTGTATTCCAGTAGTTGAATCCAAATTTGGGCCATCTCTTGTGTGAGTAGAATAAGACCAAAGGTGCTAGTAAACCTACTAAGAAACCCAAAGGCAACAATGGATAATTATGGAATAACTTCAGAGGACCAAGAACAACATATTGAATGGCATTAGTATGAAGAGATTCAATCTGTTGCCCAGTCCATTGATTTAAAGGGTCTTTTATTTTCCCTTTTAAGTAATCTGACTTAGTCAGAAGAACCCAATGTAAGGCGAGATAGTTTATGGGTACACCTATTAACTCTCCATAAATTTGGGCCCAGAACACTTGTTTAGGAGGGAGATGAATATAAAACCCGAGTTTAAGGCATTGTAAATGATATTGAGCTCTGTACCAAGCGTCACCAGCAATAGAACTGAAAACAGAACCCGAAGCTGGATGCACTTGCGTATTCTCTACTAAATATCCAAAGAAAAGTTCATTAAACGTTCCGATAGGCAATTGGAAATTCAGTAACGCATACAACCAACCTAACGGTGTAACAATAATCGATCCCAAAACCAATCCAACCAAACAAGCGTACCAAGGCATAAACATTTGACCCGATAATAGTATAATACTTAATGTTCCAAAAGATATGAGAAATAAAGTTATGTACCACAGTTGAGGTATTTGAGGATATTGTCTGCTTAATTTGTTTAACCTATCATTGAACTGATGGTTAATTGGTTTATTTGTAGATAACTTGGTCCACGAAGATTTCAATTGGTCGTACCCAAAAACAACCACCCATACGATTCCACTAACATACGCAGCATAATCGAAGAAAACGTTCCATAATCTCTGCGCTCCAAGATAAGCAGGCCCGTAGAATTCATAAGCAGTTGCGTTAAACTTCAAATCAGACGTAAGAAGTTCATTAGTAGGATACCTTTCACCATTTGCCATAAAAATGGAATTCGACATAAGTCCGTGTTTGAAGTCTATGATATTAGTAAACTTTACTAAAGGTATAAGAATCCAAACACTAACCACAAATGCAATGAACTGGATGACTTGAATCCAATAAGGGAATAACATAATGTTAGAAGTGATATTTGCCCAATCCAAGGTAAAATTCAATACTCCCATACCTCCCATACCACTACCAATGAAATTTAAGGTTTTATCGTAAGGTGCTATCCAGCAAAGAACTGCAAGAGAAGATAACATTGGAAAGGCAAATTCAGGTAAGAATTGCCATGCGGTTACACCCCCTAGAACCACAAAGAAAATCTTCATTTGACGTTTTTCTAAGGTTTTGTTCCCTTTTGAGTTGTCTTGTGACTTTAAGAGTGTGGTTTGCATTAAAGCTTGGGGCCAGGTAAATTGTGGATCATATAGTAACACATTCTTAGCGATAGCAGCATAAGCATATCCCACAAACACAATTGCTAGCATGAAGGCAATAGCAGTGATAGGATGGACCTTGTCATCAAAATGAAGCTGTGCAAGTGATATACCATTGGTCGCCAAGTTTCCTGTGGCTCCGCTATTCCCAGTAATTGTAAGCAAAGCAGTTTCCTTTATTGACCAAGGTCCTGGGTTAAGATTGAACTTAAGTAACTTTAGATCAACTTCTCGTGATGGCAAGACCTTCGCCAACCACTTACCACACCAATGACCGGCAATTTGAACGAAGAAAATCGAATATAACGCAGATGTGGTTCTAAATGAATTCATCGTATCTATAAAAGCCCCCGGTATTATGAATATGAGCGATAAAATAATGTACCTGAACGTCACTACAGGAATTTTTGGATCATCTTCCAATGGCACAATTTCCCTTACCACTTGCGGAAGATCCTGTAAGTCATCATCGTCGTTTTGTGACGATAAAAGCGGTTGAGATTCCATACCAAACTGCGGCGCGATTCTACCGATCTATCTATATCTCTATATTTGTATATACAGGACTATCTAAGCAAATGTTCTACAATTGACAAGATCTCTCTATTTTCATCGCCGCTTAGCACCGAGTCAATACTGATATCCAACAAGTCTCTTAAGTACTTGATGAGGACAGCGTTTTTACACCAGGTACGTATAGTTAACCATTTGTCAATAATGATACCTGGAACCACACCGTTACCTAAATCATAATCTATAGCACCACCGAATAGAATGACTGAAAGCGGTGTGGTTGGTGTAACTTCATTTATAAACAATTTCGTGGTTTGGTGAGAATTTCCATACACAATAAAAGGATGTTTGGTAGTTAAAGCTTGCACTACGGGAGTCAAGTCTAACTTGTCAGTATTCTCTGTATTGGCAGCCACGACACCACCATCATCAGTTTTAAACATAGAAGATGATGGATGCAAGAAAACTCTGGTAACTTTATGTTCGTCAATTTGATTAATATAATATTTGGTAAGTCTAGCATCAGGATCAACTTCAACAGAACCAGCAGAACTGGCAAAATACTTTGGGTTTGGATGTTGAACCTTACTGATATTAGGATAATAACTAGCAGTGAGAATGGCTTGTAATACTCCGAAATTTCCATCATTTCTATTATCAATAGGCAACTTCAAATCGGAAAGTAAATTTTGATACTGTGTCTTTGTACTGATAATATCTTTGACTGCCATATATGACAAGTTGTTCTCTTTTATGAACTTCGAAGGGGTTGTAGATTTCATGAATGCTTTCATAATGTTCATAAGTCCAATAATATCACCATTATCTTTACTGTACTGCTTTAATATCCGCTTATTAGCATCACGGAAATCGTGTGATTTAAGGAACGGTGTACCTACACTTTTAATACTGGCAATAACCAAAGAATTCTCTAAACATCCAAACAAACAACCTAAAATAAGTAATTTCCCCATATTCAAATCCATAGGTAAAAGACTGACATATTTCCCAAGATTGGTTAAATTTTCATGGTCTATACATCCAATCTGTTGCAAGTACTTTTCACTTAATTTAACTTTTTCAACACTTGGCGGATCAACACCTTGTGACAAAAACTTTGGTACGTTCTTTATACCCATGGCTTTGATCATAAGGTACATGTTATTAATACTGGCACGTTTAATTTCAGGTATTGGCTCTTTGGGCATGGATTCGAAAACGTCTGGTGTGTACATACGATAACAATTACCAGCTTGAACTCTACCTGCCCTACCTCTTCTTTGTTGAGCTTCAGCTTGTGAACACCAATCCTCTATTAATTTTGTGCTGTTAGTTTGTTGATCGAAATACATGGTTTTAACTCTACCACAGTCAACTACCATAGTACAATCAGGGATAGTAATAGAGGTTTCTGCTATATTAGTTGAGACCACAATCTTTGTCACACCACTGGGAGCAGATTTGAATACTCGTTTTTGGTCCTGGGGTGTTAAAGCTGAATGCAAAGGAAGCACCCAAGTATTAGGTAAATCGAGACGTTTTACCAACAGGTTTATTTCATAAATCCCAGGCAAAAACACTAAAATAGATCCATCACCATTAGCTTTTTTAACCAAGGAAATACACAATTCAGTCAATAAGTCATAATTGATTTGCCCAGATTTGAAGTATTGAGAATCAGTTCTTGGTTTCATCATTTGTCCATTGATTTCCATTTTATAATCAATTTCGTCAATTATGTCATCGAGATACTTGGTCAGAATAGGAAAGGTTCTTCCTTCAATGTGAATATGATCTAAATCAATGTTGAAGAATTGGTCAAACTTATACTTTTCAACCGTAGCACTCATAAGTATAACTGTTAAGTTAGGGAAATTCGTTTTTAAGTTCTTAAGAAGAATCAAAAGGAAATCAACATCAAGTGACCTTTCATGAACTTCATCAATAACAATATATTTCATTTGTTTCAACATTGATTCCTGCCCATTAAGTAATCTAATAAGAACCCCAGTGGTGACAAAGATTATCCTAGTTAAATCACTGGTTTTGGTTTCACCTCTGATTATATACCCGACTTCATTTCCAACCTTATCCAATCTTTCATAACTGACTCTATCAGCCAATCCTAGAGTACTGATTCTTCTTGGTTGAGAACACATTATGATACTTTCATAATCTCCTTGTCTATTCAAATCATCAACTAAAAATTGAATTACTTGAGTAGACTTACCACTACCAGTTTCTCCTGTAACTAAGATTACTTGATGCTTACATTGTTTAATAAGAGTAAGAATATCTTGCTGTTTTGCCCAGGCTGGTAATTTGCTTCTGTTAGTGACTAGTTCATCAAATTGAGAATCTTTTACTCTTTGATTATAAGAAGACTTGATCTTATCGCTATTAATTTTGAATTTCCGTTTGTTACTGGCAATTTTAACTGTCAGTGTGGAAACAGTCTTGGTAGGGGCAATGTATAAAGGACCAGGATTTTCTTTTAGTTTCTGCCAATTTTCATTCAAATAATCAATGATAGTGAACATATATCCCATACCAAGGTATTGGTTAGTTACGAGGTACTGTAAACAGCTTTTGACAATATGAAGTTTAATATAATTAGGAATGCTGTCAAGAATATGAATCCCAGGAATTCCATGAGGATAATTCTTTGGCTTATACACTTTAATATGATAATGTTTCATTGTAATTAAAGCTTGTTCAGAAGTATAGTCTATTTTATAATTCATTGCTTTTATACTTTCAAGTTCTTCAGACCAATCTGCCTCGCTTGAATCACCTTCTAAAGAAGTAAAATCGTCTTCCAATAACTTTTCAGACAAGGCTATGGCAACATCATGTTCATTTTGAAGGGTTTCATACACATCCAAAATTTCATCATAATTGAATCCACTTTGACTTAAATTCTTTAAATGGTTCTCCAACTTCCAATCCTTATGGATCTTAACCTTGACAGTAGAATTATAGTTAGACTTCATTAAGAATTTAGGTAAATCATCTTCTGGTAAATAAAAGATCAACCATTCCAAAGCCGTAGTAAACTCATCAGTATACTGTAAACACTCATTCACGTGATTTACTTTGAAACCAAGTTTTAGTAACAATTCCTTTAATTTTGTAGCATCTTTAATGTCCTTATTCCAGGTTTTATAAGTCTTAACGGCATTTTCAATTCTTATACGATCATGAGTATCAATGTCAAATATTGGTGAATTGTCCCATACTTTATTATTTATTCTCCTGGTTTCATCCTTTTGATTCCCAATCTCTTTAACTAATTCCTTACCAACCGCTACACCCAGATTGACTTTCTCCTGGGCTTTTTCCCGTTCTTTTTCACGATGCTTTTGCAATTCTTGTGTATTCAAATATGCTTGGAATGGATTCTCATTATAAATCCCATCACCGTCTCTGCCACCTCTCTCGATCTCTAAATCATCCCAGTACATTCTGAATACATTGGGTAAAACCATCTTCATGTTCTTCTTGTAATTCAATCGGTGTAGCACATAGGTGGCAGCAAAATGCTTTGACTCCACAGCTGTAGGTTTGGCAACTTTAGGATTAAACCGTACCAGAATCAATTCATTGGTCTTGGGGTTGGTCCAAGTCAATGTGATGATCGTAGATATTTCACCTTTCATTTGTTTTGTGTCGACTCTGGGTTTGGGCCATTTTTGTTTCTGACAATGTTCATTAAGTAACGTAAGTGGTAACTTCCCCGTCCAGCCAAAATTCTCACCAATATTCAAACCTCTGGTTGGTTTATCCTTGTCTTTGGTGGCAGTGGTATCATTGGCATTCTTTTTATCCTTCTTGTCCTTTTTGTCGGATTTATCAGGGGGCTTTAGTTTCTTATCATCTTGTTTAGGTTTCTTAGCCATTGAGCGATGAGATGTCTCAGATACTGAGGTCGGGCTTAGCGAGACTTAGGTCGATTTCCACCGATTTGCGCCGATTTGCACCAGAGCTGTATCTAAACTTAAGGACACTTAACGACACCAGTTAACGACACTTTGTCACGACACTTATACGACACTTGTAGTAAATAAGATTTACACAATTTCAGGAGTCTGGGGAGTGGTAATTTGTACCGATATCCTGGTTAACCGAAAAATTCAGGGCAACATGGTCCAAACCTAACATAACCCTCAGTACAGTAGAGTATTCTAAGCACACGCTAAACCTAAAACTTAGATAAGGTTGTATCACATGAAATAGTTGAAAAAAGGGAAAAAGGGAAAATAGAAATTATCGGCCTTATTGCCAATTTACGCATCTATAAATAAATGCCGAAATGCCTCACAATCACACAATTCTCATCCAGGGTGCATTACAAACTAACAAGTGCATACAAAAAAAACAAGGCTATTTACCACATGATTTCTTATGATTTCTTGTGGATATCACTAGCACCACACTCTGCAACACCACAGTATTAGTGTGATCGTAAACTCTAACTTATTCAGAATGTCTGAAATGTACGACATCATTGATTGACGTTTTTCACGTCAAGAAAATCCGAAACATTGAGGTTGCCATTAATAATGTATGGGATATACCTCCGTCCAATCCCTTAGATAACCTTATTGCCATATCTATGGCGTTTACTATCTATAATCTAAGTCAAAATCCTTATCAGAGTTTAAAAATCACAGATTTCTGCTTTGGGATGATAAAACTGGTGCCGTACCAAAAATCCTGTATTTTAGTCACATTTCTTTTTTCCAAATGGTTTATAACATTTTGGAAATCTCACTAAAAAAATTTTCTTTAGTAAAAGGTATACACTAGTAAAGGTCCCCACACGTAGTTGTATTGTATTCGGATAGGAAAGTCCATATTAATAATTAATTCTAAATAAAATTTAAAGTCAGTTCAACCCTTTAAAATAATTCCAAAAGTTTTTGTCAAAGTTTTGCTACCAAAGTTCCGGACCACAGTTACGCCATGATTGGGATATCAAATAATAAACTCGAAGGGTTTATTAACAAAAATTTATTGTCAATAAATTTGAATGTATTCAACTATATATTTAAGGTTAATATTTTATTCCCCCCAATTTTAAGAAAGAATTTACTCAATTTCACCAATTCCCGTCGTCCCATTTTACCAACCCAATGTGCCGTTGATGACTTGGAGTTATATAATGATGATATTTACGACTTATTAAACAACCCTACGTTTTATGACAACTCCAACCAATCGAATTTTGTGCCAGTCAACATGGTTCAACCCCCACCACCTCCACAAGCTTATGAATTCAAATATCCTTCCCAAACCAACCACCAAAGCTTGCCTCCAACCCAAGGTCCATCAGCATCCACTAATCTCACCAGTCACTACAACTTAAACATGAACGGTGTTTCTACTTACTACTTCAATGACTTTGACCATGCCTTAAGCGTGGACTTGGACATTTACTCCAGCAGCAACGATAGTTTCATGAGTCCTTTGGATGATGACTTCAAAAAGAAGTTGAACGATTTTGATCAATCTACTTCTGTCAAGAAAGAATCGGATTTGAATTCCGATTTGAATTCTGAATTCAGTGACTTGGATTTCAAATATAACTTCAAATCCATGCAAACCCCAACCGCATTACCACAAGCAATTCCACAAGTTCCTCAAGTCCCACAAGGTTTAAACCCCTTGATGGTCCCATCATTACCAAACCCAAATATTCCAAACCCTGGCTTAAAGTCAGCCGTAGAAGAGAATTCCAAAAAGAGAAAATCGGTTTCAACTAATGTGTCTTCTAAGAAATTCAAGGAAGACGATTCCGAAGAACCAAAATTCGAATGTGTGTTCTGTAACGCAAGATTCAAAGTTAAGAGTTATTTAACTCGTCATTTAAAGAAACACCAGAGTTTCAAAGCCTTCAAATGTCCATTCTACCACGAAAACCCGGAAGCCAATGGTAAAGGTACCAAGTGTCATCCGACTGGTGGATTCTCTAGAAGAGACACCTACAAAACTCATTTGAAAGCTCTCCACTTCATATACCCACCATGCACTAAATCCAACGAAAGAAATATGATTGGGGGAAGATGTGGGGGCTGTTTCAAATATTTTGATAATAATGTTGAATGGTTAGAATCCCATATTGAAAAAGGTCAATGTACTGGTACTTTGAAAATTAATTTAAATGACTCATGATTTTTATTTCTTGTATATTATAATGAACAATTAGAGAAGTGTATTTTGTGTACTGTAGAGCTCTTGCAACGCTTATGTGTATGTCTTCCTCGGTAGAGGCTCTCTCTTCTTTTGCTTATTTCACCTTGTCATAGTTAAACTTTATCTTTGTATCAATTGGATTTCAGTCCTGTACATACCTTCTGTAACCTATTTTTATCTCAATGTAACCTTATTATCAGCACTTATCTTAGACTGATTTCATAATCAAATACGGGTTTGTGCTCCAGGTTTAACAATAAGGGTTAGGGTCCTTGGGGCCCCCAAATCACCTCAATTAATTTCAACCTCACTACAATTATTTTTGCCTTAAACGATGTTATCTCTGGGTCATGGCTAATTGCGACAAATGTATTTTTAGAATACGGTTAATTTGTCAAATCACACCGATCACAAATGGGTCGTTTCAGGTTGCCAAAACAGAGTCATCGCTGTCTCAGGTTCTTTTTAGACATTGGAATTTCTGATGTCATTAAATTAAATTGAACCCGTTAACATTCCTTTCTTATCTAAGCTCTTATCCCAAATTGCCTGATACTTCTCCTCTGCATACTCCTCAAGTCTGGAGCGGGTTACTCCCCCGAATCGAATCGTGTCCCCACCAAGTGCTGGTTTCGCGGTCAATTTGTCGAAATTTTTCACCACCTTTTTCTAATATCAAAAACTACCGATATTAAGTTTAATCATGGCTTCATTAGATAAATCATTAGATGACATCATCTCTTCCACTAAGAGAGGTAAGAAATTCATCCCAAAGAAGGGCAAATCTTTAGTTAAAAAACCTGTTGGTAAATTAGCTAAACCTGGTATTAAAGCTAAGACTTTAGTTAAATTAAATAATGCTAGAGTTAACAATAACAAATCTAACTTGTTAGATGGTAGCTACGCTACTAAAGTTGTTGTTTATGGTTTACCAAAAGATATTAAACAAGATGCTATTAAAGTATGTATTTAATTCTTAATGGAAGGTTACCTATGGGTACTTCCGTAAGAACATAGAATTATTCCTGTAAATAATTACTTGGTAATCGCCTGTATTCATTAGGATACATTCACCTGGAGATTAATTGGATGCTCACAGATTTTATCAAATGTTTCGGCGTGAAATGGCACTTTTTATGATACCTGGTGTATCTTTACTCACTAGTTGATCTAGTGGTTTCACTAGTTGATCTAGTAATCTTTTGCATTATCTTGATATGTACTGGTACATTATCTTGATATCCTTTTTTTGACTAATAGTCTTTGCAAGTAATGATCAGCATAAGTCCCGATCGATTAAGTCTTTCGGATATCTGCATGAACTAGGCTCAGGGCTTAGACCGGACTGAAGCAATGCTTTGTTCGGATTTCTGCATTAACAGAATCAGTACATTAGTGCTGTACTGTAAGTTGCATTTCAAACATTGTTCTACACTGTTTTGATTCACAGCTACTCTAATAGAGTACTTTTGGGTAAGTTGGGCTAAGGATGGAAATTGATGGTTTGTTCCGGGGTATTATGATGTAAATCTTAATTGATCTTATATCTACGTCTATGAAGCCAAGATGTGATCAGAGTTCACCTTTAAGGTGCTCTAAAGGTTTTGTAAAAACCTAATGGAGTAAGGAAGCCGAGGATAACCTGAAAAGGTACCTAAAAGAGCCTTTGTGACCCTTTAAGGGTATAAACAATCCCCAACAAGGAACAATAAACCTGACTATTAAGACTATACAAGTCGAAACTAGAACCAATTAGACATCCAATTGGACATTACCTTCTTAATGTCCAATCCATACTTCCCAAAGCTTCTCCATTGAACCTCTAAGTATAAAGCATAAGTCCATGCCAATTAGATAAATCCCCAGGGCCAAGTAATGAAATTTATAGAAGTTTATAGAACTGATATTAACTGTTTTTTAGGAATTTTTCCAATCTCAAGTTGGTGGTGTTTCCAACATTGCTTGTTCATACAATGAAAGAGGGCAATTCAAAGGTATTGCTACTATTATTTTCAACTCCAGTAAGGCTGCTAACAGAGCCGTTGAAAAATATAATGGTGCTCCAATTGACAATGGTTCTAACAAATTGAAATTGGAATTGATTATTGACCCAACTAAGAAACCTTTGACTTCCAGAATTGCTGCCAATACCGGTGCCTCTGCTAAATCTTTGACTCAAAGAATTAAATCCGTTGGTGGTGCCAAACCAAAGCCAAAGGGTAAGCCAGCTGCTAAACCAGCTGCTAAAGCTAAGAAGCCAGTCAAAAAGGCTCCAAAGAGGGAAAAGAAGACTGTCGAACAATTAGACCAAGAAATGGCCGATTACTTTGAAAATTAAAATGGTTAACTTAGTGTATATGTTAGTGTATAGCTTAAGTAGTGTTGTATAAAAATGTTAAGTTCAATTAGTTGTAACTAGTCTAATTCCTAAATAGGTAATTTCGATTTGGATCTTGGGTCCTGGGTGTGCCTGAGCCTCATCGAAATTGAGCCTCATCTACAGCCTTGGTAAAAAGTTACGAACTGTTACGGACTATCGCGAACATCGTCAATGAATATCCAATACATAATAACAGCAGAATTCCATGTGGATAAGGGGCCCTGTCTAGTTCATCATTATCCCAAGGAGCTTCCGGGCCTTAGCAATCTTCAATTCCTTCCTGAGCTCATGATTCCCGATCAAATCCACAAAAGAGACGAAGACTTCACTTTATTTATGTTATACCGTCTGACGGCTACAGGCGAGTTCCAATATTTAAATGACAAATATTGCGAGCCAAACCCTTACTTTTTGTATACCTTGGTTAATAACTTCAAGGATGAAAATGTTAGAAGAGGGTCTGTAATCAAAAGTATTTCTATTGTCACCAAATTGCCATATTTTAAGAACTTCAAACCTTTATTGTTGATAGCATTAGATAATTATTTCAAGAACGTCTCGGTAGACGTCCTTAAGGACTTGTATACCGCTATTAACAAAAAGAATCTCAGTGTTGGAGACGTGTCAATCATTAAGAAACTACTCATAACGTCAATACTAGACTTGCCAATAAATGATAAGATTTATTATGATGAGCTGTTCAAGAACAAATTGCTTGAAATGGAAGAAACCAAAGTGAATTCAGATTTATTCATACGTAAAGACTTGAGTTATAATTCGATCATCGAGTTCAAAGGCATGAAAATTCCTGTTAAAGTACCATTGTTCAACTTGCCTGATGATTTAGGTGATTATTTCAATCCTACCGATTTGAACTTAAAGTCCAACTTAATTCAATTACTTGATAGTAAATTGACGAGTGAATATCAAAACTACGAATTGACGATTTATGGTTTACAGACTCCCTCAATCATACTTTTGATTAATGCCATTTTGACTGGGAAGAAAATTATTGTATTAAGTTATGATAAGTCCTCAAGTTTTATAATTGACTTCATTCTCATGATAGTCAAGGTTGTAAGTGGAGGTGGGATTTTATCGGGTATCATAAATAACTATAATGTGTTCCCAATTATAGATGTTTCAAAGATAGATTTATTAGAGAAATGCAACAGCTACATAGCGGGAACCATTAATCCATTTTTCAAGAACACAGATCATTTATGGGATGTGTTCTATGATTTAGATACCAACGAAATATCGCTAAGTTCGACACTTGATCAAGGTATTGATATCAAAAACTCGATTATAACTGAAGATGCAAAGTTCCTATCAAATTTGCAATTATCATTATTTAATTACAACGATGACTTAACCACCATACAGTTAATTTTAAGACGTCACATAAATGAAATCATCAGGATTCTTTTATCGTCGAAAAACTTTTCCACTAATACCGTCAATTCGTCTCCCCCAAAAAACCTCAAATTACTTATAGAAGGTATAGGATATTATTGGAATAGTGATACTATCAAATTAATTGAAATATCAACATATCAGGGAGTACAAAAGAAATTCACTGATTTGATTTATGATGGTACCCTCATATACAATTTATCATTACCTAATTTAAGTAACGAATTGAACGTGATGATTGATTTACATCATAATTTACAGAAGCTAAACAGCTTGAATAACGTGGAAGAAGAAAGAAATATTTGGTTAAATATTGTAAAGTACTTAATAAGTGGAAGATCGTTAGAAATATTCTTATTGACGACTTATCTCATTCCACCATCCAACAGTTCGAGTTTACAATCCAATTCCATTCATGGAGGAAACTTAACGATATTCGATAAAAACAAAGGAATAGAATTATTGTTTTTAAATTTATTTAATAATGACAATTATATCAAAAAGAATATTTTAATGATACTAGAGGAGCTAAATGAAAACTTTTTGTGTGGATGGTGTGCTGGTAGTTATATAAAAAATAATTTGATATATGAGATGGCTTACAGAGATTTAAGCTCCGAGTTAAATTAGTATCCATAATGTACCCTTAATAGTTTAATATGTAATATATGTACAGATACAACTGATATTTATTGATTTTCCTATTTACACTGTCTTTGTTTCATCACCATCCGCACTTCATTATGAACTGCATTAAACTCAGTTACCCCTTCCAAAGAAGAAGCTGAAAGTTCCAAACCTATCACCAGGTCTTCTGCTATTATAACTACTACCTGCACCTTCATATTTACTCTTACGTTCGTATTTCCCGTTTTCAGTAGGTCTACCTGGATAATAATAATCTTGATCAAACTCCTGAACTTCACTATTAATCACGGCATCGGTTTGTTTAACATGACGTCCTTGTTTATAAGCACTGGCTCTTTGTTTACCATAATAGGCCATGGCAATAGCTATGGCCCCGAATATACCTAATTTAGTAAACAATCCTTTTCTGGTTTCGGGTCTACTGGCATCCATTTTACGATGAGTGTCTCAAGTCTCAAACTCAAACTTCTAAGCTCAAGTCACAAAGCTAATAAAAACTCGCACCACGTCTGTCTCACAAACGGTGAGTTCACAAGAGACTTCTGAGTGTTTGTACAGTTAATCCCAAAAACATTTCACACCTCCATTAACAAGAAAACTTAGCTGCGACATTTATATATCACATAAGATATAGTTTGAATTCGCTCTTGTTTCTTTAAAATTCGTAGTTGCAATCTGTGGAATTCATTTGGAGTCAGAAGCCAATTCGTACGATTAGATTTTAAAATTCATTTATGTTGTTTGCAAATTCTTAATATTTGGTTCAAAAATTTTCGTTAGGAAACCAAAAAATTCTGACTCTATGTATCTTAAATTCTGAAATATAAAAATCGGTAATCGCATATCCTGTAAGTTAAATATACACTGGAGCAAAAGACAAATTTCCAGGGCCGTGGTCTTAAATTTCTACCAGCTGTGGTTCAAATTTCTGCCGACTTTTCTAAAAATTCGTTTGCACTCCAATATTCAAAATACCTGGTGTGAATTTTGGGGTGAAAGTTTTTATTAGTTAAAGAAATGGAATATCAATTTGTATTTCATGATGAGGATAACAACCTTGTCAATGTAAAGAGAGAGCAATGGTTATTTTTATGCACTAATTTTCCTTTGGTGAAACTTATTGAAAAGTGACACCTTTGTGCAGCATTGATACGATACAAAACATATATTCAAACAATTTGAGAGGGAGAAACAACTATATAAAAAGCATTTCAATTAAATACTGAACTATAAAACGGGGCAACGATTCGAAACGTATCAATGACTATAGTGCTGATGCTTGACACACCCATTTGAGTCAAAAAGTTTCGAATAAATCATTGTATTTGATGAAATAAATCTTTAAAATCTCTACCGTATAGATCTATATACTTAGAAAAGAAGCGGAAACTACGAGAAATTTAAATATTAGATTCTCCCCGAGGTCTATCAAAAAGTAATGACTAGTGTTAAGATAGAGTTTATCTAAATTTAGATTAAAGTTTTGTAGTTCTTGTTGGCCATACATTTAGAAAAAAAAGTTATCTATCTCTTCTATCGGCCAATGAAGTTAGATTTACCTAAAAATAGTTATTCGCATACTGCATATATTGTTCGGCAAAAGTTGCTCAAACTACTTTTAAAGTTTAATTTTGGATGTGGCCCAAAATGTACTAAACGGGGTTATTGAATAAAGGCTAGAAGGAGGACTGACCTAAATTAAGGAGTTAGTTGGTCGCGCCAAAAATTAAAAGTATCAACTTATTTTCATCAAATACAATGAGTGGACTTGAAAGTATAGTTAATGATAGTACCTTGGCCGTATATACATCATGGGCTGATAGTCAGCAAAATGATAGCTACTTAGGGATATACACTGCAACAGAAAATGGGGTTTTCATTCCTTCGTTATCAAGCAATGATGACTCTCAAATTGACAGCATATTATTACCATATTCCCCTGATGTAAATATGAAATATGCACAGAATCAATTAGACATACATTATGAAAAGCTAAAGAAGCAATTCTTAGATCAAAATGGGGAGTATATCAACACGAATTCTTCTAATAATTAAGGTACGGTGATTCTATGAAAAGTAAGCAGTTTGAATAGTCGTCTTCAAGCTATTTGTGAGTATGTATAAATGAACATAAGGCAAATGACTAATTGTGTGCGAAACAACAGTTTAACGCCTATATGTAATTGTCCAAAATAAACAATTCTTTTCCTATCCTCATTGGACATATTATTAACAACTTCGTGTTTTATATCATCAACCATAACTGATGTTCAGATGTAATAAACCTACTGACCCTGTAGATTTCGTAAGTTTGTTTTAAAAACATTTCCAATATTAGTTCTACCATGTTTGAAGGTCACAAACGATAATTCGGATTTGAATTTCTGAATTATTTGATTGTTCATACATACTGCAATAGTTTTTTGATTGTAGTTCATATCTATTTTGTTTTCCAAAGCGACTAATTTGATTTACGAATTTTTGCACCTTGGGCGAGAATTCTTATCACTTTGTTTTCGAATTTTTATATTACGCGTGATTTCTTTATATTAAATAAACATTTTTTAAGCTAGATAGAGACTTTTTGCATTTTCTCTTACGTATACTTTTTATAATGGCACCGAAATTTTCAAATTTGCAGTGCCTATTCTTAAATTGAAGCAGCGAATTATTTAAGTGTGCTGAGCGAAGTTTAGATTGTAAGGGAACGACATCCTGTTAATGTAGGTGCGGTTTATAAGTGGGATTAACTGTATTTGTGAACGACACGCGCGAGATCTTACCCCATAAAATTCATGTGAAACCATATACCACGGTATATAAAATAAACAAGTCACTGTAAATAATATAATCAATTACCATGTCAGACGTTGAAGAAATCGCTCATGCTATAGCTGGTGCTGGTGGTGGTGCCTTGTCGATGATAGTAACATATCCGTTAGTTACGTTGTCGACATTGGCTCAAACCACCAAGAAAACTAAAAAGTTACAAGAAGGTCAAGACGTTGATGCTGTCGTTGATAAATCGGACCAAACCTCTAAGAATATTGACACGAAATTAATCAACTTCTTGCAGAGATCATCAACGGTCGAAGCGGCCAAAAAAATCATCGACGAAAAGGGTGTTTTAGGATTATATTCAGGTTTGGAAAGTGCCTTGTATGGAATTACACTTACCAACTTTATTTATTACTATTTCTACGAGTTGACAAGTAATGTTTTCTTAAGGGCCAACGAATTGACAGTTAGAAAAGGTAAGGGTTTAAGTACTATGCAAAGTATTATAACTGGAGCCATTGCTGGTGCAGTTACATGTGTTGGATCCAATCCATTCTGGGTTGCAAATACTAGAACTATGACTGCACAGAAGGAGGGTAAAAATGTTTCTACCGTTAAAACGTTGATCAATATAATTGAAACAGATGGGTTCGGAGCTTTATTCGCCGGTGTTTTACCAGCGTTGGTATTGGTGATCAATCCAATTATCCAATACACTATTTTTGAACAAATCAAAAATGCCGTGATTGCCAACAATGGTAAAAAGTCCTTTACTCCTATTAAAGCGTTCTTTATTGGTGCTCTTGGTAAGTTGATCGCCACATCTTTGACGTATCCTTACATAACCTTGAAGTCAAGAATGCATATAAGAAAGAAACAGGTAGGTGAAAAGAACATTTCAATGTACGCAGAAATCAAGAAAATCATCAAAGAGGAAGGACTCGATGGTTTATACGGAGGGTTGTCAGTTAAATTGATTCAATCCATCAGTACGGCTGCCTTTTTGTTCTACTTCAAAGAAGAATTGTTGGTTGGAAGTGTTAGATTAGTGGAAATCTTTAAATTAATGAAGTTGAAAAAGGAAACTGCCTAGTTTGTATATGTAGACATTGTTTAGATACGGAATACCTCCTTAATAAATTAATAAATGGAATATGAATCGAATAAACGGAAATTTGACTTCACATTTCCTCTAGCGAAGCCGTTTTAATTGCCATTGAGGCACGTACTTTTCGCCTGTATGGCGGCTTCCAGTGATCTTCAGGTACAATCATATATTTTAGTGGACATTGATGAAGTACATAGCTGTATGCTTTTGTGGATGGTCTATGATCTTTTTCGGATACGAGACAATAATCATCAATATCGTAACACGTTACATACCTGGAACAAACCCAATGGCTTCTTAACCACCCCTATAAACTATCACTCACAATTCCATAGTTGCACATGGGCTGCGTAAAATCCTCGCATACCTATTGTCTAACATTAATTAAGCATACGGATGTAACACGCTACATTTACGGCTATGTATTTAAACCTTGACATTTTCCAGGGGTTTTTAATCCCTAACCCATTTCATATCCTTCTAGCGTGGTTTTCCCAAGTTTCTTCCATATTAGATATGTCATTAATTCACGCCAGAGCTTTACCACCAGTTATTGATATAACTAACTTAAGTATTGCCATTACTGAAGCAAGTGGTTATTATAAGGTCCACAGTCATAACACTTATGATAATGGTGGTATGATAGAAGCTATCACCAATGGGTGTCAAAGTATCGAAGCTGATGTTTGGAATTTCCCTAATGATCCGTTATCAAACCAGTCTACCACCACTGCGACCACTGATCCGGCAACTGCTTCATTCTACAGTGATGAGCTTTACATTGGGCACACTGAAACTGAAGTAGATGCTGTCAAGACCTTGAATTCCCTTTACTTAGATGCTTTGTACAAAATCTTGGAAACAAGTAACGAACAATTCAATGATCCAAAATCCGGGGTATTCTACAATTACCCTCATAACACGGTTTATTTATTTATTGATTCTAAAGTGACAGCTAATCTTACTTATCCTTTGGTTCAAAAATTCTTCCAAAGATTTATCGAAAAGGGATGGTTAACTTATTATGATTGTAAAGCTGAAAAATGGAACTTCGGTCCTTTAACGGTTGTTTTAACTGGTGATTTACCAAGTGTTGAAGTCCTTGACGAATCCCCAGTTAGATACTTCACTTTGGACGGTGATCTTACTTTATTCAATAATGATACTTCTCCTGAAACCTTAAAGAATGTCACTAAATATTCGGTCGTTGCTTCAGGTTCAATGACTAACTGTTTAGGTGGTTCTACTTTATATCAAGTCAGAAACTTCTCCAATGAAGAAAAGAAAACCCTTTCAACTCTCTTCAATAATGCTGAGAAATATGGGTTAAAGGCTAGAATTTGGGGTGGTGTTGATTGGTTAGATTCTTTAGAAACCGCTGAAAACAATGTCTTATATCAACTTGGTGAACCTTTAGTTAACTTAGATGATGTTAACCAAGCTAAAAATTACCCATATTCAGGGGAAATTCCTCAAGATTATTGAACTAGGGTTCAATAAAGAGGCAATAGATATCTCGTTAAGTTTCGTTCATTGCTTTATATTTCATTTTATAGATTATTATATGTTTGATTTTTAAGCCTATAAATTTTGCGGAATTACAAGCCCTCGATTCCGTAAACTCCAAGTGCGATAAGCTCATCCACACATAATCGATCAACTTATGGAATACGTATGACAAAGTCAAACTATACATTTCTAGTTGGTTCAAAATCGAGATCCAGGAATGGATGTTTGAGTTGTAAGAGGTCCAAGAAAAAATGTGACGAAAAGTACCCTGTTTGTGGATTATGTGCTAAAAGATCAATTGAGTGCAAATATGAAATATTTCGTACGGGGAAGGTAAAGAAGGAAAAATCGAAGAATATGAATGGTAATGAACACAAGAATGACTTTAAACTAGATATAGTCCCTTATGGATCTGAAATAAAACTTACGGAATTTAATGACAAGTTATTGGATCTAAGCATACCTACTATTGAAACAGGATCTCACACACCCGATCTTTTACAAACTAGCTTGTTGGATCAAGAATCAGGTAGTCCGTTGCCTTTTGATAGTGTTTTTAATCTCCAAGTTAGTCCACTAATGATTCAACCTACTTCCAGTTTTAATTTGTATCTAGATGAAACGGGGCTTCAATTTTTACAATACTTCGAAAGCAACGTATCAAAGCTATTGACGGTAGATGAAAACTCCTACTTTTTGAAAACATTTTTACAACTCAGCTTAACAGAAGAAAGTGTTTCCCATGCTTTGGCTTGTTGGGGTGGGATATTTAAGACTCAACGGGGTTTAGAAGATGCCAATGTTAAAGAGCACTACCAGAAATCCTTAAGTTTAGTGTCACAAGGCAAAAATAACGATATGAACTTATTCATTCTTCTTTGCTTTTATCAAATTCTATTGGGTATTAAGGTTTGCACAGGAGATGTTAAGGATTGGAATTCCATCTTCAAAATTTGCAGTCAACTAATTATTAGTAATGGAGGTATAAAGAGTGTGCTTAGAAAGTTTAATTATTCTAACGATATAAAATGGTTGATTTCAAATCATCAATACCATGATATATTAAGTTCTAGGACGTTTACAGAAGGAACAGTATTTCCTCTCGGTGATTATGAACTTAATTTCAACAATTATGGAATGGACCCATTTCAAGGATGTCATAATTCCGTGATATTGATTTTAGGTGAAATATTGAACGAGAAGAAATATTTGAAGTATCTTACCTTGCAGGAAACTCTGGCCAAATATGAGTATCTATTAAATAAGTTAGAGAATTGTAGACCAATTATTGAACAAGTTGACGAGTTGCCTGAAAGGTGTGATAAGAATCGTCATTTCAACAATTTTAAATTATATAAAACCATTGTTAAGATTATTCTAATGGTGTATTTCAAGCACTTACCTCCAAGTGCTTATGACGTTCAGATGTTAACCATAGTGGGCATAGATATTATTCAACAATTAATTGATGTTAAATTATTTGCTTGTTTGACATTACCGTTTTTGGTTCTAGGGATCCACCTGATTAATAATGAAAGAATGGTTTTTATGCATATACTAGAAAACACATTGGTGGCTTATAATGTGGGGAATCTAAAAAGAGTTAAGGAGGTTATAGAAATTTATTGGGAGAGAAACGATGGTGATACTTATTTAGATTGGATTAATATTGTTCATGAGTTGGGTTGGGAGTTATGTATCTCATGATATATTTATTGTTTATTTATTATATATTATTTTTTCTTGTTGTGTATCTATGTATAGCTTTCGATGATATGGAAATATCGTAATACCAAAGTTGCAGAATTTGTCTTTCATAGACACATCAACTAACATGTAAAAATCATTTCGTTAATAGTTCATTAAGTCCTTATAATATTGTTTGAGATCATACTCTTTATTTCTCCTAAGTTTGGTTATCAATAACCAATATCCCTCAGCTTTCACTAAAGCGTCTTCATCTAAAGTCACTGGCCTGGATAAAGAATTGCTGAGTTCTAAATCTTTCATGCTGTCGAACATTATATCATGTAAGCTGTTCATTGCAGTATTAGTGAAGATTAAATGGGAATTTAAGGTTTCGAAATCTTCGATATTCATATCCGTCATTAATAAATTTTGTATCTTTAAAGTCTTCCAACATGAGTAGAACTGGGGTGCCAAATTCTTAAGAAAATTCTTGAGCATAGTCAGTGACTTGTTCAACAACTTATGGAGTGCTTCACCTTTTTCATACATTCTGTACCTAAAATCCTCCTTTTCATGGCGAAGTACATGTTTATAAAAGAATTTTAACCGAACATTGAGACTTGTCTGTATCAAAAGAATCTTTTGAATAAGATTCCCTAATGCCTGAATAATCATAAAGTTGATGATTTTATGTGACGCTAGTAATCTATTCAAAAATGGTAAAAATTGCACATAAATAATTTCAAGTATTCTAGTCATAAATGCAATTGCATTGGCAGATTCGTTCTTTCCTAGCAAATAGTTAAAACATTGGAAAAGGAAGGTTATAGTCACGTTAGTGGCAATACAGAATATCCGTAGCTTTTGAGTTTCTAAAAAGATCGGGGACAATTTATTGATTGCGTAGTTAGCTGTTGTTTTATCGTTAAACTCGTTGACTAATTTAGTGTAGTTCTCTACCAACGAGCTAGAAGTTTCATTCAACAGAAAATTCTCATCTAAGGAAATAGGTTTGTAAACCAAACTAAGGATCTTCAAAATTGACCTTGAACCTTGCTCTAGCAAAATTGAACTCATCTGATTGATTTTAGGATCAGCACAATTGCTGGTTTCTAGCAAATCAAAAGGCAACTCGATATTTGTGTTGAATCTCATCACATTTGAGGGATCTCCATTGGTCGAACAGGTGATATAGTCCATTAGACAGCAATTATACCATAGATGCCTTATAAGATTATGTCGAACTGCATGTGCAGGATCAGGAATAGTGCCATTAGTCTTACATCTTTCCCTATCATAGCCTAGATTATGGGCGGTCTGGAACAACATGGCATTGAGAATCTCTCCTTCACTTTCGTCTGGCCCATCACCAAATTCTGGCCCAAGCTGTTGATATGCCTTCACAAACATGAGCAATTGAAATGTTGTTTGGTGTATAGGGGCCATTAAGTTAATTTGGTCCATACATAATTGAGATAAAAGTATGACTTGAGGACCTATGACAACTCCTTCTAGAACAGGAAATCTGTCATCATAATCTTGTTCAGCTTGCGATCCTCCACATTTGATAACTAGATACGTTATCCTCAATATGATTAGCAAAATTCCCACGAGACTGAAATCTTCTGTCTTCCTCATAGTAACTGTTGAATCTCGATTAATGATTTGAGAAAGGTTATCACAGAAATCTTTCTGATTCAAAAACGGCAAAAAAGGGTATATGTGGGAAAAATAAATATGTACAAGTAACTTTATAACTTCATAGTTCGGTAGGTGAACTTCAATCAACTTTATCAACTCGAATTTACTTCTGAAAGTTTTGTTAAGTAGCATATTGTCATTGACAGAGGGTTCGGCTGAACATTCCAAATAAGACGGTTGGAAGCGTTGAAGTTCTTCTATACTGTTCGAAATAGTATAAGAAGTACTGGGTGGTATTAAATTAGTGAAACCCAGCAAATATGGTTCTTCCTTTTCAAAATCTTCCTTTTCAAAATCCCATGATTTGAGGTCATGTTTATGTTTATTATTACCCCAAATTCTCGACAACACTCCATCTCCCTTTATTACTGTAACCCAGCTCAACAATCCATGATTTTTCATACTTACTGGTTCATTATTGTGCAATTTCTGTAAATATTTGAAAAAATTAACGTTAACACTCTCATCTAATAAACCATGGCCCCATGTTGGTCTCGTACTTGATTTTACCGATTTTTCTAAACCATCAACTTTGGCAGCCAAATTGACTAATAGGGTGTTAAGATCTCGATTCTCTTCGGCTTTAGGAGACTCTTTCGGGTTATAAATTTCGGTTTCACCAACCCATAAATTCAATATGGGACTTAGTGAGTCACTAGTTATTGTTCGAACCTTAGGACTTTCATTCTCCTTATAAACGCATTCTTGTCGATATTTAACACAAGACGAACATGGCTGTCCTTTGTCACATTTGATCTTTCGTTTTCTACAAAACACACAGACTATGACTTTGCGTCTAGCCATATTTCCTTGTGTGTAGAAGTTGTGGGAGTATATGCAAGTCGATTACAAGATCCGCGAAAGACTAAGCTATTTAGAAGCGTATTACGAGCATTTGCAGGTTTGAATTAGTCAATACTAAGAAGATTAATATCTAACATAATTTCTCCTCCTAACTACAATATCATATTACATTCACAAGAAAATGCTAATTAGCTAATGAAAAGTGACGGTTTTGAACGTTGATAGTTAATTACCATTAATCAGATTAAGTTATTATAAACTACCCGAGAAATGAATTACTTGTCTGTTGTTTTCCAGGGTTGTTATTGGCGGAATTACCACTCGTACTTGGATATTTTCAGGTAAATATGATTATTCCCGAACGTAATAAAACACTTCCGTGAAAATATTTCTGTACGTAACCTGATACGGCTTTTGGGAAGTTCTGCGATGGTTATGAGTTGAGTTGCAAGTAGGTTATTTATTCTAATTAGTGAACGGTCAATTCTCTATATAGAGAATACATACAGTCGAATGGGGGAGTTATCCATTTTCTTTTCTGGTTGTGTATCCAATTGACGTATTTCCTTTGTTTTCTCCAATCCGTTGTTAGCTGGTTTAGTCAAGTAGTGTAGAACGAAGTTATACGTGCAGGTATAAATCTTGGCATAAGGTGCAACTACTTCGACAAAGAATTTCCACAAAAAGAAAACAAAAGTAAAATTTTCTGTAAAATTTCCGAAGGATTAGTAAGCCATTGTGTCAGAATGCCTTCATTTAACTTGTGGTTATACTTGGATGCTTTCAATAATCCACAGTAGGACACTATCGAAAGTCGAATAGCGGCGGGCCGCCGCTAAGTTCATTTAGTGGCTAAAAAGTCGCTGTGATAAGTCCGCCTCTCTAATTCATGTAGGGGTTAATAAGCCATAATTGGCCAATTAATTTTAATGGTTAGTTTCACGGCTTAAACCTGCAACAACAAGAAAAAAAAAAGTATTGGCATCTTTTACTGATGAATCTGATAAATGTGATACTTGCATATAGCGTAAAACGGCTATTACCCAAGAAAAAATTTATATAGGGCACTTCAACAATAGCCTATAAAAAGAAGGGAAAATGCCTGGTTTCTGAAGGATATCGACAATGACATCTACTGGATCCAATCTAAATGCTTTTGAAGAAGGCACCCAGCACAATATAATAAGTGATGAAGCTAATCATGGCCAAAGTCAAGATAGCCTTGAGAAAGACGTTGGCATTAATGAAAAGGGACAGGATGAAAAAAATGAAGAACTTGAAACAAGTTCTAATGAGCCAGCTAACGAGTTAAATTTAATTGACTCGAACATTTCAACTGAATTTACAAAAAGTAGGGGGGTTAGAAGGATTGAAAATGTCAAAACTTTGATTGAAACTTCAGTTCACGGTAAAGCCATTGCTTATACTTTAGCAGGTGCTCTTTTAGTTATTGCTTGGGTTTACACCTTGGATAATGCTACCACCTATAACTATACCGTACCAGCAGCATCGAGTTTCCAACACCACTCATTAATTTCTGCTATTAGTATTGCAACTGCTATTATTGGATCAGTCATGAAACCTATTTTAGCTAAGATTTCTGATATTACTTCAAGACCCTATTGCTACGCCCTTAGTTTGATCTTATATACCGTTGGTACTATCGTTGCTGCTGCGTCATCTACCATTAGTGCCTATACTGTAGGACAAGTGTTAACTGAAGTTGGAAGTACTGGTATTTCATTTTTGAATGATGTTATCGTATCTGATTTAACTACTTTAAAATGGAGAGGTCTTGCTAGAGCTATGTTAGCAGCACCATGGATTATTAATGTTTGGTTTTCAGGTTTGATTGTTCAAGCTATTTTGGGGAAAAACTGGAGATGGGGGTTTGGTATGTTTGCCATCATTATGCCAGTAGTAGTAACACCTGCTATTTTAATTATAGCTCATTTTGAACACAAGGCTCAAAAGTTAATTCCAAAACATAAAACTGAACGTAAACCATGGTATGTAGTCGTCAAACAAGCATTAATTGATTGTGACGCTCTTGGATTAATCTTGATGGGATTTGGTTGGTCTTTATTATTATTACCATTTTCATTAGTCAAGACTGCTAATGGAGGATGGCACAATCCTAGTATAATTGCCATGATTGTTGTTGGGGGTGTCTTATTAATTGTTTTTGCAATTTATGAAGGTACTGTTTGTCCAAAACCTTGTATGTCAATTAGATTATTTGGTAATAGGGGATTTGTCCTTTCCTGTTTAATTGATATGCTTTATTTGATGTCAGGAAATTTTAGAGGTTTGTATTTATCATCGCTTATCTATGTGGTTAAAGATATTTCATTGCAAAATTGGACTTATTACAATAATGTGTTAACAGTTTCCCTTTGTTTCTGGGCTGTTGTTGCTGGTATAATCTATAGAGTAACACATCGTTATAAGTTTTTAATGATTATTGGTTTAGCCTTAAAAGTTATTGGTTATGGTATTCCTATCAGACCTCAAGGACAATTTGCTAACTTAGCATCATTCATTATGTCACAGTTTGTTATTGGTATGGGTGGTGCTTGTACCGTTACTAGTACCCAAATCATTGTCCAAGCTTGTGTACCACATAACGACATGGCCTTGTCAATGTCAATGTTATCGTTATGTTCCAGTATTGCTAGTGCAGTTGGATCAGCCATTTCAAGTTCAACTATTTGGAACCCTAAAGTTCCTTACTATCTTAAGAAATATTTACCAGAAGGTACCACTGATACAGAAATTGCCACATACTTTGGAAATTTAACCGCCCTCAGAGCTTTCCCTTATGATTCACCAACCAGACAAGGTGCTATCAAAGCCTACAGTTATGTGCAGTATTATTTGTTTGTGGTTTCAATGTGTTTGGAATCCATTGCATTCATAATTGGGTTATTCCAAGTTAACTACTATTTAGGGGACAATCAGAATGCTGTTGAAGGATACCAAGGTAAAGATCCAACTGCCGTTCCTGAAGAACAAGACGTTGAGGTTGAAAAGCCAAAGACTTGGAAAGACAGATTATTGTACGCTTTTAACGGTAAGGCTTAATCTAATAGGGTCTTAGTTATTTCGTTCCAAGACGTTTGACGAGTATTTAGAAAATTGTATATTTCTTATAATTAGTAACTAATAATAACAATGTAATAACAATGAAACCAAATCTCCGTAAATCTCCGTAAGCCCCTCACATCTCCGCGAGTAGTGTAATCAGCTAGGCACTATAATCTAAATAAATTTGAAAACTACTCAAATAAGTGAGGTTAGTGAAATCAGCTATAGTAGCAGTCGATTAACAGGCTAATGTCACATATCAGGTCAAGTGCAGTTTGTCTATTCTGTAAGAAAAGAAAAATCAAGTGTGACAGAGGTACACCTTGTTCTTCATGCAAGAAATACAATAGTACGTGTGAATATAATAGTACAACACAAGACAAGATCCACGTAATTAAAACCCTTAATGAGAAGATAGAAAAACTACAGGAAAGATTTTCATCACCAGGGACTAGTAACTCATTAGATTCGTTATTCACTAATCATTCCAGTCCGACGCCTCCAATAGTAGATGATAATGATAGGCTGCCGCAGCTTAACAAGATAATATCGGCACCTTTAACTGCCAATTTCTTTGGAACTATTGAAAGCAGTGACGACGAAAGCGATTATGAAATACCCGAAGACGAAGATGATAACATTGAAAGCAAATTCGATGAGGCTTACGATCCCATCGATGTAAATGAACAATACTGTGGACCGTTTATGTTGCCATCATTGTATAAATGCGATGAAGATTTGAGTATTATCTTTTCAGACCTAATCAATTATGAAGAGTTTAGGCTAATTTATGATAATGTCACGAGTAAAGAGATTAAGATATCACTTAGTTTATTCGGAATACGTTCCAAAACCACTGTTGAAGATTTCCAACCTTTGCTTAAAAGTATCAATGATAATTTACCACCCTATTCGTTGATTGAACAATTGGTCAATGATTTCTTTTCAAAAATTTATATCTTCTGTCCGTTAGTAGATGAAATTACTTTCCGAAAACGAGCTCAGGAGTTAATAACTGTCAAGAATGATAAACCCGAATTTATTATCAGTAATGCCAAAGATTTATATTTTGTGGGGGAATTTGTAACTCTAATCAAGTTCGCTCATTGCTGTGAGACAATAAAGTATGGTTCAACAGAGGTAAAAACAATACTAATGGATTACGTTATTGAAATAATTAATAGCTTCAACTTTATCACTAATAATGATTTAGAGTATTTTGAATTGGTAACGTTGTTTAGATTTTATCAGGCTAGTGCACCAGAATATGCTCATAGTTTGGACCAAGACCTATCAAGCGTTTTGTCATCAATAGTTATCCAAAAGGCTTATAACCTTAAACTACATAATGAACCTACTAATATATTTGAAGGTGAAGATGGAAGGTATAATAATACAAGAAGAAAATTGTGGTTCACAACTTTCATGTTGGATAATTTGCATTCCTTACTATCAGGGAGTCAATCAAACTTCTTGAAATTTTATACGTTTGACACAAAACCAGCATATTTTAATGGTAAAAATGCTAATAATCAAAGTGTTGAAATTGAACATATTTGCACATCATTGTCCAACAGATCAAGGCTTTTTAAAGGCAAATCATGGTCAGCTCAAACCCTAGGCAACAAATTCAGAGTGGGCCAATTGAGAAAAGGTTTGGAAAAGCATTTTGATATTTATAACGATTTGGATCACACTTACAGAAGTCTATCATCGATTGAAATGGAACTTACCCAATATTATTACAAGAACTATAAGTTAAAATTCTTTTTTCAAACTTCTGTGATGTTAGTGACAGGGTATTATTACATTTTTCAAGTGTATCACAGACGGGGTAAATATACCAAAGCAGTGAGTGTTTTGAAGTTATTATTGAAAACAATTTATCAACTCCTATTGCCAATTATAAATCAAGTGTTCTATGGGTTTGACCAACCAAACTCTTTGAATTCATTTATTTTGATTCCTTCAGTTCAAACTTTACTCAGTAAGTTCTTGTTGGTGAACCTAATGCTTTTGTGTAAAATTAACGGCGAGTTGTCTGACCTAATTAGAAAAGGTAGTGAAATCTTCCTCAACTATCTTCAGAAATTATCATCAAGATATTATTATTGTTGGAGAACTTATAAGATGCACAAACTATTTTTATCGTATATCAGTAGCAGGTATAACATTCAACCTAACCCAACGTACAGTGATGACTTAGAATTAATCAACTTAGTTAAGGAAGCATTAAACGAGTTTGATTTTGCATCTTTTATAAATCTGTTCACACCCACCAACGATGACACTATTTGGTTGCAAATTTTGGCGTTAAAGAGAGTTACTTAGCCCCAAACTATATCAGTTAATTCGGCGTTAATATATATGATCTATGCTTAGTAATGGTGCAAAAATAATCGCAAATACAATATAAGCTCATATGCAAATCCGACCACATAATGCTCGTTTGGTGATTTTCACCAAATCGTAAATCCATATAATAACTTACATAATCAACCCCTCTTTAATTTACTGTTGGTAAAAGTTTGATAAACGGGTAAGTTGCAGTAATCTCTGACCCATTTTAGCTCATTAAACATTGGTGAATCGTAAAGTCCATCACGGAATTCGTACCACTTCGGCCGTCACCCGCATTAATAATTAGTCTCAAATTCCGATTTTCATCTGCTGCAAAACCGACCTTCTTATCTTCAAAGTAAAAGGGTAGCATAACACCATGGCTATTAAGAGATCAAGACCTACTTCAGTGTGTCAATTTTGTAGGAAGAGGAAAGTCAAATGTGACAAGAAGACCCCTTGTTCCACGTGTGTCAAGTACGAAAATCCAGATTGTATTTACGAAACTTTTCCTAGTAATATCGACCAAGATGTAATATTGAATGACGACCAAGAATTATTGAAAAGGTTAAAGACTCAAGTTCAGGAACTACAGCAGAGGTTGAATAACAATGCCGAGAATAAACAATCAGAATCCAAGCCGAAGGACCTTAAAGAGAAAGCTCCAAACGTAGATTTACAACTTATCACAATCCCATTAGTAACTCCCGAAAAGACTCCTCCCGATGCTAAGAGGGCTACCAGCAGTAATCTAGGGCATGAATATGACTCGGACGATAAAATCAGCCTATACAACTTGTTCGATGCTAAGAAAAAGTTGTTTGGCCCCTTGAGTAGTAATTCGGTGTTAAGAAGCGATCCGTTGTTATATGAGATATACTTGAGTTTTAACAACAACGGTGGCAAGGCTAAGTTTATGAATGCATTCACAAGAGCCGACGAAGACGTTGATGAATTCAAAACCTCATGGGAAAATGAACAGAAGCAGCAATATCCAAGACGGAAATCTAGCGAAGAATTAATGATGTACGGCAGTGTGAGATCAACCAAGGCCAAACCAAATGAGTCTGTCCGTTATAGGAAGAATCAATTGAATGAAAGAGCCAAACTATTGGGGTTGATGTTTTACGAAGGAGAGATTGAATCCAAGATTGAGTTGTTAACTAAAATTAAAATGATACTACCAAAACGTAAAGCAATCGCCTTATTATTGGATATATACTTCAATCGTGTTTATCCATGTTTTGCCATAGTCGATGAAGAGGAATTCAGAAACAACATTGAAAGAATCATAGGTCCAATGTCTTACGATCAGACGCCTATCGACAGTTTAAAAGTCGAAAAGAGGTTAGAATTTGCCTACTTGGGTATCCTTTTGGTTATTTTGAGACTCACATACTTATCCTTGTTCACAAACATCAAAGCCATCAATGAGTATAACTTATATAATGACAATACTGATGCAGCATCGGTGGAATTAAAGTACCTACTCAATAACCCTATAAGTTTAGATGTGATAAATATTGCTCAAGTATGTTTGAACCAGTTCAGTCTTGTAAATAATATCAACTTGGCAGTTTTGCAATTAGCTATATTCATAAGATACTACAAGATTTATGGACCTGAGTTTGGTGATGAAATTGATTCTGGGGAATCTCAAGTTTTAAGTGCATTGTTAATACAAATGGCATATAATTTGGGTTTACATAGAGAACCTGAAAAACTTTCACTACATCCATTGACTTACGTTAGCTCAATTCCTGCAACTGGTGAAGAACGCAATAAGAGGGAAAAACAGAATAATTTGAGTAGGAAGCTTTGGTATATCTTGTACTCATTAAATGTATCTACGTCATTGACGTTTGGGGATCCGAGTTTTATAAACCAGGCATTGGTTGATGTAAGACCTCCTTTCATAAATTCCGTGAACAGTAACGCAAGAGATTCTAGATTAGATAAGATCATCGTGTTCTTGTTAACCAACCATCCTGTTACGTTTGCTAAGCTAAACGAATTATTTTCGATTATTTCAAATGTCAGTGAACCTTTCAGTATTCAAAAAGTTGATAAGTTGTGCGATTTCTGTTATCAAAACTATGCTAACGATGGAGCTGAAACCTTTTTGAAAATGATGGAAGAACATGGTTGTAGAGATATTTTTAAGATTTATTACAAGAGTTTCAAAATCAAATATTTGTTTCAGATCACTGCTGCAATTATGGCATTAAATTTCCATTTTGTGAACTACTATAACAAAACCAATAACTTTAACATGTCAATACATTTTCTTAAGAAGGCATTGTCCATGTTTTATTTGAAATGCTATCCTATTGTAGTTGAAATCTTAACCAACGATACGAGGAAAATTGCAGATATTTGTGACTTGATAATAACACCAAGTCTTCAGAGTCTTGTCCACATTGCTTCTTTAATCAGCATTTCCTTATTAGTGAAAGTCAAGTTATTACTAGGCAAGGCGTTTGGTTCTAATATATTCTACTTGGAATCAGCACTTATGAAATCTATCATGTCGTTGATAAACTTTATGAAAGGGTTAGGTAATAGATATTATATCCCATGGAAGGTGTCTAAGGTTTTGACGTTATTGTTAGACGAAGTCAACAAGATCAATTCCCAAGATTTCAAACATATTGATATGTCGAATCATTTTGGGTTTTCCAATGAGGATATTTTAGAAATCACACATTTGATCAATATTTCATTGGGTAATTCTAACGACAGTACCAATTTGGGCAGCGAACAACACAATGATGTTTTGTGGTTATTAATTACCGCTTTAAGAAAGAATGAGTCTGATCAAAGAGCTGCTGAGATTGCCGGATTGAGTGATATAAACTTAGAGTCCGACGATGTTAATTTGGGCAAAGACTTAGAGAATTTCGATCACGACGACCATGAACACAATGGATACTTTGACGAAATCTTTAAGGACTTTTTCCTGAAGTAGTGTGTGTGTGTGTGTGTGTGTGTGTAAATTATGTACAATATGAACTTAAATCTGTTGATGAGATGATCATCTCGCGCTTCGCATTCCTTTAACATGTCTAACATAAACTTGTGTTCTAAATGCCTTGGACAAGACGTTAATCTTCGAATGATTAAACAAAACCAAGGTGAAGCATGTAAGATATGTACAAGACCTTTTGATATATATCGATGGCAAGTCCAGGATTCCTCGAACAGATCCAAAAAAACGATAATATGTCAGACATGTTCTACTGTTAAGAATTGTTGTCAGAGTTGTATGCTTGATATAAACTTCCTTATTCCCATTGACATAAGAGATACTGCCCTTAAAATGAATGGGCTTGAGAACTTGATTCATGCCACGTCTCAATCATCCAATTCCGAAGTTAAGGCGATTATTGCTGATAAGCAAGATGGGAAATACGATATTATGAACAATGAAAAAGCTAGAGCGATTTTGACAAAGTTGGCCAATGGATTAAACAATCAACAAGACTTAGTTTCGGGGACCAAGACTTTACCAAAGTCTGTTAAAAAGACGTCAGAGACGGTATCATCAGATTTAGCTAAGATCATCAAGAAATTGCCATTCAATGGATCGCTAACGAACGATCTGGACATTACATCGTTCTTTGTTTTTGGAATCGCCGATGTTCCTCAATATGTCATAGTAAACCACGCCGAAACGTTTGGGAAACTCAAGTATGTGTCGCTAGTGCACAATGCTGGTTGTGGGTTCATACAATTTAGTAAGCGTAAATCGGCTGAAGATTTTGCTGAGTCGATTAGAAAGAATGGATTAAATGACAAGGGGCCTGGATTGGTGATTTTGGATAAGAAATGGCCTGTGAGAGTGGTTTGGAGTGAAATAAAGCCTATGGGGAATGCCTCAGATTATAAGAAGATCAGTTTAGTGGTTAATAAAGTAATGGCTGAACTTGCAAAACCCAAGAAAAAGGTAAAGGATGGTAAAAGGAACGGTAACAACACTAAGGTAGAGTATAAGGCATCGCTGAACGATTTTGAGTTGTAAATGTATAATAGTCAATGTATAATAATTGCGAGCAGTTTGAATGAGAGATTCTCATTGAGAAATTGAAACACATAGCAGAAATGGAATATGAGACTAAAACTGTCATTAAAGTGTTAATAGCATTACTTCCGTTAATATTGATCGTAATACGACTTATACTTATAACACCAGCCACGAATGGAGCAGAATTAAGTTCTATGGACTCAATGCTACAAATAACAAAGAAAGACAAGTCAATAATGATCTTCTTAGGATCTGGAGGACATACAGGGGAAATGATGAAATTGGTCAATAATATTCCATTAAAAGACCTCAGAAGAACATGGGTGATATCCTCAAGTGACACTACCTCAATTTTGAAGTGCAAACAATTCGAAGATACATTGCAAAGTGATATATCTCCTGCTTTCATACAATTACATAGAGCCAGATCAGTTGGAGAACCTTTGATACTGCTGGTAAAGAATACATTGAGATCATTTGTTGATGCTGGTATTAAAATTTTCAAGCTTCCACAATTGCCTTCAGTGTTGTTAATTAATGGCCCTGGTACGTGTATCCCAATTGCTTATATATTGTTTTTCTTTAAATTTTTGGGGTTATGCAAAACTAGGATAATATACGTGGAAAGTCTTGCAAGGGTTAGTCTGTTGAGTGTTTCGGGAAGGTTAGTTTTGCCTATAAGTGATAGATTTATAGTACAATGGCCACAATTGAAAGTTTATAAGAGAGCTGAATATCATGGGATATTAGTATAATTTGGTATTTTGGTGGTATTTTGATAGCATTTTATATCCATTTTATCCTTCTTTGTAAACATAGCTACGTATTTATACTTTTATAGGCTAACACAAAGCTTTAACATTTACAAAGATGTTAAGCTGTAATAAAGAGATCCTCTGCTTTCTCATCTTTACCCTACGCGTTGCTGCAAAACCTACCCTCTTATGAATGGTAACTCATTCCATGGAGTTCTATTAAAGTTCCCCCAAATTTCCGTCGACAGGTTCAATACGGATTCTTGTGTTTTCCTTCTAACCCATTTTCACAGTGATCATTTAACTGGTTTAGGAAATCAACAATTTAATGCTCCGGTTATATGCAGCGAAGTCACTAAGAAACTAATCGGTCTAGATCCGAAGTACAAACACAATTTACAGCATTTAAAAGCCAGGCCCTATAACAAACCGTTCAAAATTCTGGTGGAAGATCAAGAAATCGAAATTGTGTTGATTCCATCATATCATTGTCCAGGGTCAACTATGTTCCTTATCAAGTCATCTCGTAAAACAGTGCTAGTGACAGGTGATCTACGTGCTGAAGACTGGTGGACCCAATCCCTTACCAAGAACATTCATCTACTACCATATATATGTGGTTCCAAACTGTTGGATAACGTTTATTTGGACACTACGTTTGGATATAGAGGCGAACCCTTTATTGATATATTATCTAACAGTGATGGGATTTCCACTGCTGCCAAGTTGCTTAAATTGTACCCAAAAGATGATCCTGATGTTCAAGTATACTTTAAGGATCATGTGCTAGGGTTTGAGGAGTGTTGGTCCCAGATAGTGTCGATGGTAGATGGTTGTGTTGTTGACTTTGACGAAGGGTTGAGAAGGAGAAACAAATTGATAAATGATGGGTGTCTACATTATGGGACTATTTCTGATGAGTACATAGGAGTGGAGAAGAAGCTTCAGTTTCATATCTGTAGGACTTGTACGTCAAAACCGAAGTTCAAGGTCAACATAAAACAACGCATAGATTTCAATATCGTAGATCTCATGGCGAGTTTAATGCCGGTATTGATCGATAGTATTAACGAGGAAGAGCTTAAAGATTTAAAACTCGTGGATACTACTTCTAAAGGATATGAAATCTATGAGTTCAGAAGAAGACTATGGTTGAAAGTTGGTAATGAACTCTTGCCCAGTGATATAAAGTTGTTATTCTCAAGACATTCTTCTTATAGCGAGTGCAAACAGTTTATAAGGCTTTTAAGACCAAAGCAAGTTTACCCATGCGTTGAGTCTGATACAACATGGAGGAATGGATTTTTGATGTCGAGATTGTTTAGAGATGTTTGTCAATCTTCTGACTTGAAAGACTTTATTTACGATTATTCCAAGGCTACTACCATCGGTATACCTAAAGAAGAGGTTTTGCAACGGCCGGTAAAGATAATAAATAGATGGGACTTTAATCAATGTGAAAAGGAATTAGAGTTTGTTAGAAGCTATTTCGATATAGGGTTAGAGATAAAGGGAGGCCAGTTACTTGAATCAGTTGAGTTTCAAGATTCTAAAGACAATAAACCTCAAATCAAGCTCCAAGAATTGATAGCAGGAAGAAATGATGATAAATTCAACTGGTTCATTCAACAAAGTCAACTTCTATATAAAAAGATCATGGCTCGTCAGTTACCTGGGCAAAGACCTTTGAAGCCGGGGGAAATCGAAATCATGGAGAAAATGATATTTGATTCACAAACTACAGGCTCTATGTATACTGCTAGTCATTCTAGTTGTTCAAGCACCGGCACAACCAGTACAAAAGATGATAAAAATGTCCAAGTAACAGAATTTGGAGTAGCAACAAGAATTCCCACCTTAAGTGACCTATCTTGTGTTGCATCGTCATTCAACGGTGAAGAGTTTTCAAACCAAGCAGAACACCAAATAGATCAAGCTTCTATTAATAGAATATGCAAACGGATAAAGTATGATCCGGATTACTACTTTGGCTTAAACTTGGAATGTATCAAACATTAATGTATATTAGTATTTACTCGTTAATCGTGACTTTATGGGACTTTATGGAATGGTCTTAGTTTTCTCTAGTTTTCTCTCCATTGATGTGAACATTTGACACATTTATAGAAAGTAGTCATTGGTTCATCGGCTGATCTGATTTGTAATTGGAAGAAATATGCCTTGTCACCACCACAAGCATCTCTTGGACATTGTGCAGCCGTTTGGTCTACATTATCCCAGGCCCCTTCACCTCCTAGCACATCATCGACTTCTTTTCTAGGTAACTGCTTTTTGTCATACATTTGGAACCCGTTGATTTTGAACTCATAGGGGCATGTGGGACAATAGAACCTGTTGCATTCACCGTCATTCAGCGATATAAGCAACATGTTGGAACAATAGGGACAGAATGATAACATTGTGAAAAATGTGTGAGAAGCGAAGACTTGAGAAGAACTTGAGAAGAGGTCAAGTTTGAGACCGCGAGATTTGAACGAGTTGGCTTGGAGTTCAGACGTGCATCAATTTATCAATTTGCCATCAGAATGGTTTCAAAAAGCACAAAGAGGCAGAAACTTGATGTGAGACCTCAATTATCTCCATCGCCTATAGATAAAACCCCTTCGAAAAGCCGTTCAAGTCCAATTAAATTGTCACCAGTGAAAACACCAAGAGGACGAGCTGGACTTAGATCCCCACAGAAAAGGACAATTGACGATTTGAATGGGTCAGCCGTGAAGAGGGCGTACAGGGTGAAGATTTCACACATTTTGGATGAAGAGGATACGCTTGACGACGAGTTGGATGAGCAGGATTTGGAAATAGCTGAGACTATTATACGAGAGTCTCAAGTGGTGAATCATTACGGGAAGAAACTTCTCTTGGAGGATGATAGTGAAAGTAGCGAGGAGGTGGATGAGGAAGAGAATGATGAACAAGATGATAGTGAAGGAGATAAAGAAAATAGAGTCCTAGGAAAAGGAAAAGCAACAGGAAGACCAAAAAGAAAAGCTACCACTACTAGAAAGAGAATATTGAGTGAATCTGAAGACAGCGAAGAAGAGTTCAAAGAACCCGTGGAAGACGATGACGAAGATGAAGAAGATGATGAAGAAAACGATGTAGGGGAAGAATCAGAACTTGATCTATCAGATGATGAGTTTGTTTATAAGAAACGTGAAAAAAGTAAATCACAAGAACCATCGCCTAAGAGACCTAGAGGAAGACCAAGGAAGTCATTGACTGAACAAAAGGCCCCAGTGAGAGATCCTTCTCTATACTCTAAGGAAATAGTGTCAATATTCAGACAGGATGATGAGACTTTATTTAAGGATAATTTGGCACAGAATTCCCCTAAAAACGCAGGTAAGAAGAAGGAGTCCACTGAAGCGGTACCCAACGAGACACCCGTTGAAGTATCAGAAACTTCTACTTCAAAAGATTTCAGAATCATAGAAGATGAACTCACAGAAATACCAATTATAACAGGTATAAATAAAATCAAGAACCAAACAAGTAACAAAGAAAACTTAAAATTCAAACCTTTGCCGGTACCCAAGCTTATAAACGGAGAACTTCCCCAGGAGTATATAGACCAGTACTTACCAGACATAAACTGGAAATCACAAGCTATTAACGAAGCAGCAGATGATAGGGCTTATTTTGTAGATGGGCCATTAGGGTTCTTCGAACAGTGCAGTAACAGAGATAGACACTCAGTGATGCTGTTGGCAAGTTTAGGAATTAATCTTCTGCATGAAGAGTTCCTTGAGAACATTGAATTACTAGAACTTTTCAAGAAGCAAGAGAAAAAACAAGTAGTGTCAGTTTATAAAGATTTATTTCCTCAATGGAGTTTCGAACTAAGTCAAGGGTTCAATCTATGTTATTATGGTCTTGGGTCCAAGATAAAGGTCATCAACGATTTTGCAAGTGAGTACCTTGTGAATTGGGTTACGGAATATCATAAGTGTAAGGAAGCACCCAAGATATTAGTGATAAATGGGTATAACCCGACATTCAAGTTCAAAGATATTTTCTTTTTGATAACAGAAATTTTGATTCCTAACGTTGAATTACCTAATAGGAGTTTGACAGACTGTATACCATTCGTAATTGAGCAAATGGCTAAAAACGACACACATTTGCCTAAGATTATTTTGGTGGTTCATAGTATTGATGCAGAGCCAATGAGAGATAATAGGTTACAAATTCAATTGTCACAATTAGCAACCATTCCTGAGATTATTCTTTTATGTTCGGTTGATCATATCAACTTCCCATTATTATGGGATCTGTATAAGATAGAGAATTTCCGGTTTTTGTACCATGATTTAACGACTTACGAGCCATACTACTCGGAAACATCGTTCAAGGACTCCATCAATTTGGGTAAAACCAAGCGGACGCAAAGTAGTAGAGGTGCTACGTTCGTATTGAGTGCTTTGAATGACAATTCTAAGAAGATGTATAAGATCTTACTCGACATGCAATTGGCTAAGATAAAGGAAATGAACCCTAAAACCAACCAGCAAAGTTCAAGAGGTGATTTGAGGACAAGTATAGAGTTTAAAGTGTACCATAGTCAATGTGTAGAGCAGTTCATTACGTCTAACGAGTTAAGTTTCAGAAGTATGTTGAATGAGTTTGTAGAACATAATATGTGTACGTTAACAAAAGATGAAAGTGGGGTTGAGAAGGTTTTTGTGCCATATACGGTTGAGGAAATGGAGAGACTTATGTCCAGGACTACTGGTCGTTAGCATTAGCCCAGCCCGTTGTCAACTTTATGGTTGCCTAGCCCCAGTGTATAGTACTACGTCATACGCAATACACAGAAAATCAACATAGTAAAAATGACATAGTAAAAATAGCACACCTAAATTGTGCGACCTCTATTGTGCGACAGTGGCTAAGCTAATGGTAGAACAGTTACAGAAACTCCCGGAAGGCACCAAGCTTACGGTGGGTACCCACAAAGTCACCATTGTCAAGTATATAGCCGAAGGCGGGTTCGCCCATATTTATAAAGTGACAATTGATCCCACCGAGTATGATAACAACATCGCTTGTTTGAAACGAGTCATTGTCCCTGATAAATCAGGATTAGATCAATTACGGAAAGAGGTGGATGTAATGAAGAAACTAAGATATGCCCGTAGCATTGTCCGGTATTATGATTCCCATGCCGAACGATTGGAGTCGGGAGCTTACCAGGTGTTGGTATTGATGGAATTATGCCCTAACAAGTCCTTATTAGACTTGATGAATGCAAAGATCAAGACCAAACTCACAGAACACGAAATATTGAACATCATGTTTGATATAAGCATTGGGATATATGAGATGCACAAAGCCAAGATGGTTCACAGAGACATTAAAATTGAAAATGTATTGATAGATGCTGACCATCGGTTTAAGTTAGCCGATTTTGGTTCCACATCCCACCCCATACCGCCTCCTAAAAACCAACAAGAGTTCCAGGCGTTGTCTCATGAAATCATGTACCAAACTACTCCACAGTATAGATCCCCAGAAATGATTGATCTTTATAGAAACTTCCCCATTGATGAGAAATCGGATATTTGGGCTTTGGGTTGTTTTTTGTACAAGCTATGCTATTATATAACACCGTTCGAAGCCAATGGTGATATTGCTATTTTGCATGCTTCATTTCAATTCCCACCGCTTCCGAAATATCCTGGTGATTTGCAGAATTTGATAATCATATTGTTACAGGAAAATCCTATATTCAGACCCAACATCGTGCAAGTTATCAAATTACTTTGCAAGATGCTTCATGTTGATTTCAAGACCGTTGATGTTGAAGATATTTACAATTGTGGGTCTTATAACTTCCATGCTTTGCATGAATATCAGCAGCAGCGTCAAAATGAACTCATGAGACAACAAATGTATTATCAACAGCAACAGCTGCTGCAACAAAAACTACCACAACCGCAGCCACAGCCACAACAACCTCAATACTTGGAACCGTCAAGTTCTGTTAGTAAACCAACATCAGCATCTGTTAGTAAAGCTAATTCAATCAGCAAACCCAATTCAGCTTCTGTAAGCAGAGCTCACTCTGAAGAGCCTGAGCTTCACGATGATACGTTAGAACTTGAGGACCTCGATAATGTTGAAGAAAGGTATCCTTCTTTGGAAAATTTTGATTCGAAACCTTTACCTCCACAACCCGTCGAACTGCAGCCATTACCACCGCCTGCTCAGCAGCAGCCTTTGCAAGCCCCACCGCCAACCTTCCAATATCCAATTCAACCACAAGTCCTAACACCTCAGCAGATTCAAAAATTGACTCCAGAACAATTGAAACATTACAATTATCAGCATCATGCTTATCATTACCAAATGAATCAAATTTACTACCAACAACAACAGTCTCAACAAGTCCCGAAGACGCAAACCTCACATTTTCAGGCAGGCAATATGGAAAGAACAGCATCTGGAAATTATCTTAGTGACCTTCAAAATAAGGAAGCATGGGAAAAGAATGATTCAAAAGTGGATGGAAATGCTGGAAAGCTTGCTGATGATATATTTGGGTCTAAATCAAGATCTCCTGCTGATACAGTCAAAACACAACCGCAAGCCCAAAAGACTCTGCAAAGTATAAAGTCTGAACCAGCAATCGAGGATCCTGATAATGTAGAAGATCATGAAACAGCTGTTCGTCTTACTAAGAGCAATAATTCTTCTAAGGTTGAAGGATTTGGCGAGGAATTGGAGTTTGAAGATAAATTTGGGCCCTCTGAGCTTGAATTGAATACACAGCAAGCGATTCCAAAAGCAGAACAATCAGTATCAACACAACAGCCTGTTCTGCAAGTTTCACCAGTGCAACAACCAGTTCAACAATCCGTTAAACCGGTGCAGCAACCAGTGCAACAATCTGTACCACCATCACAGCCAGTGCAACAAGCTCAACCAATACAACCACCTGCTCAAACACCACAGCCAGTGCAACAAGTTCAATCCCCCGTTCAACAGATGCATTCACCAATACAACATCCAGTCCTTCAATACCAAGCTCAAAGTGGAAAGAACATGCAACCACCATCAATTCACACCCCAAATGTCACTCCCCAACAACCTAGAACTGATGTCAACAACTTCATTCCATCCCCAGTAGTTCCATCCACCTCATACTTTGTTGATGGCAGTCCCGAAACAAAGGTAGAACCAATGAAAAGTAAGTCAAACCCTTGGGGAGAGTATAGGAATAATAACATTGACAACTTGCAAACTCAAATGAATAATTTAAACCTTGACAAGTCACAGCCAGCATCGAGAAAACCATCAGCAGAAGCTGCAAATTTAATAGACTTGGAGATTGGTCTTGATTCCGATAGCAGTTTGTCACTTCCTCCAGCAGTTTCCAATGAGAATTTGTTGAGTGAAGACTCATTGATTGATTTAGATGAAACCAAGTATCGTAGAGCTGATCGGCCACACTTTAGAAAGAAAGGGTCAGTGATCCCAAACCCTGATTTCAAGGTCCAAGAAGAAGTTATAGACTGGGCCTCTGACGAGGAGGATGCCGAGAGTAGTTCCATGAACCGGTTATCAATAAGGAATTCTTTAAAGACGAGAAAGTCCAGCGAACATAAACGGTCTGACAGTGGTACAAGAAGAGAAGCAAAGAGGTCAGATAGTGCTAAACGGGCTGATAGTTTGAAGAGATCGGATGGTAAGAGGACCGAAAGTGGCTCTGACAAGAAGAGATTATCTAGATTGATTTCTAACTAGAGAATAGACACTCTATATAGGCTCTTCACATTTTCTAAGTAAATTGTAGGTCCAATTTGCGGTATAGTTACACTGTCTCTTTAGTGCGCGCTCATACTGTAGCTTCTCGCTTACAAACTCGCGATGGCATCTCATCGCAGTATGGAAGACTTAAAACAGATATTGTCTTTATTGATACTATCGGCGCCACAAAAAGCGTTTGGCAGTGTCTCCGAAGAATTAACATCGGTATACAATCCGATTTTGTCATTGGTCGTCGGAAAAGCTTCCGAACTCATTCATGGTAGTGATTATGATAGTTTCTTATACGGAGATAGTGCCAAAGCTATTCTTGATGAATATCCTTCAAAAGACTTAAATCTTGTCATTTCAAACTATGTTGATTACTTAAAGACCGCTTTAAATGAAACCTTTGGATCTTTAGGAGATTTACATCTTCAAATCCTCGGTATAGCGTATTTACAGACATTTATACAAGTGAACTTTACTGGACCTGGTATCAACTTCAGCCAGGAAATAATATTTCCGGGTGTTGGATCTTTAGTACAATTAGAGGCAGTGAAGCTTTTAGGCTTGGAAGGTCAACTGGCGTATGATTTAATGGTTGATCCTGTGTTTTTCGTATTATCCAGTAAGATATTTGAGGTACTTATGGGAATGAAGAACTCTTTGATTGGTCAACAGATTGTTAACGTTGATGACATTATAGCGGAGACTACGGCATCTACTACCAGAAACTTAGATCCCGTGTCAAGCAGTGTGATGTGGTGGAGATCAAGGAGTTTACAAGTTCATTTATCATTATTTCCAGAACCTCCAAGTATAATTCCAACCGTATCAACTTTACTCTTAACACCAGAGGTGGTCAATAGCGTCAGTCCACAAAATAACGACATCAAGAAACATTTACAACTTAGCTATTTCCTTGAAAATGCCAGGTTCAATATCCACAGTCAAACCGAACACCTAGCTACACTGTTGTTGGGTAAAGCCAGAGAGATATCTGAACTAGAATTAGTGTTAACAGGTGCCAAGGCCAAAAGAACTAAATTCCAAAAGTTTGTTACTTCCAATCTTCTCGTGTTGGCCAAAAGTAAACCTGATACACTTTACGAAACAGAGAACTCCAATCCTGAGAGTTACGATTTGAATTCTGATGTTTTGTTGGAGAGACCGCATTTTGAGTCACTTGAAGATTTAGAGATCGATGATCAAAGAAACACAAAAAGAATCAAATTTGATCCTTCTTTTGAAGTTGAAGACGACGGGGTTGAAAAGCTCTTGCCCATTGCTATCAAACAAGACGACATTCCCGAATCTTTGAAGCAGTTGGATCCAAACCAACAACCTCCTTTATCTGATTTAGATAACATTCAATTGCTATTGAGATTGACCACTATCCGCCAAACAACCCCAGCACAAAATGCTTTGGTGGAGGAAGAATTGTTGGCTCTTATCAGCAGGATTTTGTATGTTGATACGAATAAAGTCAATTGGTTGGTATTCTCAAGAGCTTTATGGGAAAGATCTCTTTTAGAAACCACAAAGGCAAAGACTATAGAAAGAGGTATACTTCAAATGACTTCATTGGTGGAAGAAATTGGAATCAAAATCAAATCAAGAGTCATTCCTCAAACTAAAGACGAAGATGATTCAGCTGCTGCTTCAAGGTTAAGATTCATTCATCAAATGCCATTAATGCCCCAATGGTCAATGGATGTCAGATTGGCTGAAAAGTACATGTCTATTGGTGTGTTGCGTTCAGCATTGGAAATCTACGAAAGATTACAATTGACATGTGAAGCTGCTTTGTGTTATGCTGCTGTTGATAACGAACCGGAAGCAGAAAGGATTTTGTTGCAAAGAATCGAGTCACACCCAGAAGATGCTAGGGCTATCTCTATTTTAGGGGATTTAAGACAAGACCCTTCCTTGTGGGAGAAATCTTGGGAAATCGGTAGATACCATAGAGCTAAAGCTTCATTGTCGAAATATTACTACGCTCCACCAGCTGGTGTTACTAAGAGTCTTGACTTGGCTATAAAACACATGAACGACTGTTTAAAAGCAAATCCTTTGAGTTACGAGAATTGGTTCTTCTATGGATGTTGTGGTTTAGAATCCCTGCAATTCGATTTAGCCTCCGAAGCCTTCAGCAGATGTGTAGCTTTGGACGATACCAATTCCCACGCCTGGTCCAATTTGGCTACCGCTTTGTTAAGACTGGACAAACCTAGAGCTGCGTTCAATGCCCTTAAAAAAGCTCTTAGAGCTGCTAATGAAAACAAAAGGTCTTGGAAGATCTATGAGAATTATCTTCTTGTGGCTATGCAATTGGATGAATGGAACGATGTGTTACTTGCCACAAAAGAGTTGATTGATATAAGAAGTGGTAATGAAGGTGAAGCATCAATTGATATTCCAGTGATTGAAAAGTTGGTAGAAATTTTAGTGTCTACTGAATTCCCTGCTAATGATGATACAAGAATGACACATTACCAAAGATCATGCATTGATCTTGTTTGTAACATTCTTCCTAAGGTTATCACCACCTCCTCAAGATGCTGGAGAATTGTAGCTAGAGTTGAGTTATGGAGAAAGAAGCCATGGGTAGCTTTAGAGTGCCACGAGAAAGCTTATAGGGCTGTTTCAAGCAGAGCCGATTTAGACACAGATGAGCAAGTGTGGAATGAAGCTGTTGAAGCTTGTTCTGATTTAACTGCAGCTTATGAATCTTTAGGCGAATTACCTGGTAAACATAATGCTGACGATGTTGTTTGTAAGGATTGGAAGTATAAGGCAAGATCAAGTGTTAGAGGTTTAATGTCCAAGGGAAAACAAATGTGGGAAGATTCTGAAGGCTGGTACAAGTTAGTTGATTTGAAAGAAGAATTTAGTTCTTAATGAGTCCAAATCCAATATATATGTCTATAAACTACTAGATAGAACTAATGAACATAAAAGTCAAGAGATGCAACTCTTTTAGTCCTTTCTTTGATTTTCTCGGGTTGATTATATCCAAACATCATCCATTTGACTTTATCAAAACCTTCATAAAAATGGTTTACACATAATCGTTGGATTAAGGTAACCATAAAATAAACCACGAACTTCATGTACTCAGAAGATTCCATTCTTAGCATCAATACAAATAAGTAGACCATACAACCTTTGTTACTGTAGTTGTACATCTCTAAAGCATAAACCCCAAGTACCACGAGTTCTACCATGGATGAAAATAACAAAACTCTTTCTTCAACAAGTCCTATATGAGGCAATAATATCTTTGATGTTAAAGTGCCCTTGAAGTATTCATCCAACAGGGCAATGTAAATGTTAAGGAAGGAGTATAAGGCAAAAGAAACCAATTTCAAAAGATGTTGATTGGAGTTGAAGGCTATTAAGGAATTGACCAATAAAAAGGTATTTTCCGATCTTGTGAAGGATTCCAAGCTATCTTGTTTAGGATTGGTTTTCCTTTGTGTGAGTAAAGTCAAGTGCCTGTAGGAAACAATAGTGTATGTTAAAACACTGCCAAATAAGGACATGTTATAATCCTGGGTACTCCAAATTCCAGTTCTACCCAATTTCCATATTAATCTAACACAAAATATCAAAGTAAGGGAATGTGACCCTAACCAAAGAACTTGTAAGGTATGGTTTTCTGTTAACACCATATAATTGAAATCAGTCAAATAGTCATTGAGTATGTAAAAGTACATTTTCATAATAATAAACATGCGTTGTTGGTTGATCCAGTTCCATACTTGTTTCACATAGGGTTTGACGAAGTCGATGGCAATGAACAATTCAGGAAAGTAAAAATAGCTGTAGTTAGTGACGGGCATTGTGTACACAGTTTTTGCAACCATGTCGCAAAAAAGGAGGGACGTATAATGTCGTGATGACACAAACACACATGTCGCGATGTTTCGATGAAACATCGCATACTAAACATCAACAATGTCGTTTTTTTATTAAGGTTATTAAACACCTAATAATTATAGAGTCTGAAAGTTCCAAGTATAAATATGCCCTAAAACAACACCTACTGTTCGTGTAAAACACCCCACCTCCACTTGTTCCTTAACCTGCCACCTCCTACCCCACCTCTCAAACCCCAAATCGTGCTCAGCACTGCCAACGCGAAGTTTCAGAATCAACGTCATGGAAGATAAATACATCGGATTAGCTTTGGCAGTATCGTCGTCGTTGGCCATAGGAACGTCGTTCATCCTCACCAAGAAAGGGTTGATGGACACCTCCAACAAAGGTGGTAGCAACGAAGAACACCAGTACTTAAATAACCCTATTTGGTGGGCAGGTATAATAACCATGGCCATAGGTGAGTTTTCTAATTTTGCTGCTTACACGTTTGCCCCACCCATTTTAGTCACTCCTTTGGGTGCTTTATCCGTCATTATAGGTGCAGTGTTGGCTGCTATCTTTTTAAAGGAAGAATTAGGAACTTTGGGTAAGTTAGGGTGTGCTATTTGTTTGTTAGGATCTGTTATCATTGTGTTACACGCTCCTCCTGACAAAGAAGTCAGTACTGTTGATGAAATATTAGGATATGCTGCTAGACCAGGGTTTTTATTCTATTGTTTTGTGGTGTTGACCTACTCATTATTCATGATTTACAAAATCGTTCCTAAATACGGTCATACTAACCCTATGATTTACATTTCAATCTGTTCAGCCGTTGGGTCGGTTTCTATCATGGCTATTAAGGCTTTTGGTATTGCTTTGAAATTGACTTTGAATGGTAACAACCAGTTCACCCATGTTTCTACTTATCTTTTCCTTTTAATGGTTGTTATTTGTATTGTCACCCAAATGAATTACTTCAATAAAGCCTTAGACCAATTTGACACTTCTATCGTCAACCCATTGTACTATGTCACTTTTACTACATGTACATTAGTTGCATCTTTCATACTATTCAGAGGATTCAACACCACATCTGCTGTCAATATTATTTCCTTATTGATTGGGTTCCTTATAGTCTTCAGCGGGGTTTACTTACTTAACGTTGCTAGAAAGGACAATGAAGGTAAGAGCAGAGAAATCTTTGGTGTTCACAATAGCAAGGACTTGGGTCCAATGGATGCAGGTGTTACAGGATTTTCTTCATTAAGAAGATCAATGCAACTCTCAAGAGACGAATATAATGAAGAAACTGTAGGATTGAGAAGATTTGATAGTTTTGAATTGAGTGATAATGAGAGATAGACTTTAGTGTAGGGATATGTGTAGGAAAGTGAGTGTGTAAGAAGGTGTATACAAGGTGTATAGGTAAGTGTAGGCTATGAAAGATCTTTTAAGTGTACGTGTATAAATACCTAAATATCATCAATATCTAATTCATCATCTTCCTCTTCTTCATCATCATCATCGTCATCACCGAACTCAAAGTTAACGTCTTCATCTTCGTTGTCACCAAAGGTATCAGTTTCGTTAATCTTAGCGTTTTCTGGTAATTCTCCTACGTTCTTTAAGGTTCTGGCTTCATCTGAATTATATTTGTGTACGACATCACATTGGTCGTCTTGGAAATCTCTCAACGATACTAAGATGATATCACCTTGGGACATCCATACTTTCTTTCTTAATTTACCTCTGATGTGACCCATTCTTTTAATACCATCGAAGCAACTGACTTCAATTCTACCATTTCCTAACATTTTAGTGATTTGTCCATATTCTTGGCCTTCTTCTTTGTAGATTAATTCTCTCTTTTGTGCACCGGAATCGTTCTTTCCTCTTCTTCTGTTCTTACCACCTTTTCCTTTTCCTGATTTACCCATTTTGTGTTATCTGTAGGATTTATAGTGAAAATTTTTTAAGGTCGCGAGAGTGAGGTTTGAGCATCGCGAACTTAGTGTGAGGTAGCAGAGGCTCTCACACTGTAAATACACCAAAAATGGACTCGATTGAAGCCAACACACAGTTTAGTCAATTACTCAGAAATATCAACCCCTCGGTCCAGAGTTTAACCAAGGTGGTGTATTTTGCTATGAAGAATTGGCAGAACGAAGATTACCTTTTTCCCGTGATTCTAGACCTTGTTAACGATGCCAATATAGAGATCAATACTAAATCCACCATATTTCAATTTATCGATGTGTTAGTAAACGAATCCTATAATAATCAGAATTTTCCATCCCCATATATAACGAACCTAAAGGAATCCCTTCCCCACATTCTTTTGAAGGTGTTGCCTGGTACAAGCAATTACAACTTGTATAATGTGTTTAACAGTTTGAAGAACATATCACGGACTTTGAAAGTCGATAGCACTCAATATGAACACCAGTACTCCAAGATGGACTCCGAGGTTCTTACCAAAGACGAACTAGAGAATATAGACGACAACTTGCCTTATCCAGAGATACTTCTAACTGACACAGAAGAAAAAGACCCTATACTTCAAACCTGGGATTTGTTGTTGAAAAAACGTAAACAGAGTCATTATGAAAGAGTACGACTCTTGAAGCACGAACCTTCAATCGATAGGTCGGTGGCAGAAAACGAAATGTTCCATTTGAAACCAAAGGACATGGTCAATAACAACGAACTTTCAAAGAAACAGATCTTATTAAGAATGGAAGATGATAGAGAAGCACATAAAAGGTCTAAAGAGAGTCTTTGGGTGGTGGATAGGCCAAAAGACAGTACAGGAATTACCGAAACCGAGTTTTTGCGCTACTACTGGAATAAATTTGACAAGCTAAGTGCAGAAGATGAAAAAGCTCTCATGGAAACCTTGGGAGAGTTTAATGAAATCGTGGCTGAAAGTTATAAGGACGAACAAGTCTAAAAAGAACTTTATTACATAAACACCATATTAAAATTAAGTTCAAGCCCTCAGCTTAAGAACACTTAATAATTCATTTCTACCCAGAACACCATATTTTGCAGACGTAGCCTTAGTTTCCGTACTAAAAGCTGCTACTGTCAAAACATTGGCAATTGCCTTTTGTTCATACAAATTGTTAGCTAATTCATATACTGGTTCATCAATCAATGTAGTACCTCCACTAATAAAAAGACCACTGATATTTCCCTTTTCATTTGGTATTAAAGGATTATATCTTTCTTTGACAGGCGTAGAGGTAGCTGAATCTACCACCTCTTTAGCTTTAAAGTCAGTAACAGACTCATTATTATAATAATTGATCAAAAAATTCAAGGATCTTGAACTTAATTGATTCTGCTGGATAACAACAGTGTTCCAAATCAACGACGCATGAATTCCTTCATTAATATCAAAAACGTCGTGCACATGTTGAATCAAATCTCCCATTAAGTCAACACTCCTTTCACGGTCTTCTTTGAAAGATTTCCCAGGGTGGAAAATGATAGTACAATCTTCAACTTCACATCTGGAACCAGGTAAACGTTCAACTTTAGCTTCAACTAGTTGCTTAACTTGAGGCATCCAATTACCCAGTTCTTCTTCGTTGACCAAGGAAATCCATTTCTTGCTACCTACGAGTTTAATATATCCTCCATTCTCGGCCACTAATCCAAACTTAGGAAACCGTTTGAACAACGTATCTAACGTGGACCTTTTCAAGTAACTACAAATATACACCAAGTTATTATCATCATAAAGTAAAGCATCGACTAAAAAGGTATATAACCGTGATGGTGAAAGGATATCTGAGTTCTTAACTGTAGTTGTAGTTGTGGAGCTGGTATTAGAAGAAACCGTAGGTTTAGATTCATTACCAATAGACGTCACTGCTGAAGCGGTTTCTAAATTTATCATGAATAATCTTTTTCCATTCTTGGTCTTCTGATAGAACTTCTGCAATACCGACAAGTCAAATTTCACAACGTTCCTGGCATTACGTTCGAAATCAATGTTCCACGCTTCATTAATAGTCAATAAACAGTTTCTGACCCAATTTCTATAATCTCTTGAACAAACAACATCGTGGCAATATCTCCACCTGCTTAACTTTTCATTAGGATCCATAGTCAAACAAGTTTTGAACATCTCCGAAAAATGCTTAATATCCCATGGATTTATGAGTAGAGCTCCTCTGCCGGAACATTCTAATAATTGTGATGATCCTGTGAATTCACTCAACATCAAAGGTGATTTCTTTTCTGTGGTGGCAATAATAAACTCATGACAGGTTAAATTAAGCCCCTCTCTCATTGAAGAAACCACAAAAACATCAGCTTCGGCTTGCAACCCTAAATACTGATCAAAACCAATATCCTGTTGTAACAACACCACTGGTTGACTGACGGAAATATTTTCAGCTAAGGCATTGATTCTGCTTACGATCGTAGTAATTTGTGACATATAATCGTCACCTGCAGATGACCCAATACAAATTTGAATCAAGACCGTAGTATCAACATACTCTGGGTTTTGTTTCAAAAACAGTTCATAAGCTAAAAGTTTCTCTTTTATACCTCTCAACTTGTCAACTTTGTCTCTGGATACAATCAACCTCTGATTTCCCCATCTTTCTCTTATTCTCTTACGCCACTCGTTGACGTTTTCACCGGATACTAACTCGCCCAAAGAGTTGGCATCAATACCAACCGGAATAGTATTGACCATGATAAACCTTCCCTCGTAAGTTAACCCATACTCATTAGAGTCGGCCAACAATAGTCTTGAACAAGTTTGTAAGAAATGTCTTACGTATTCGTCAGTCTGAAACGATATAGCGTTTGCACCTAGCATTCCCTTCAACAAAGCATCCCTTTGAGCTAAGCAACGGAACACTTCCGAAGATGGGAACGATACATGCAAGAACAATCCAACCTTGGCATGAGGTAACTTTTCTCTGATCATTTGTGGAACCAATAACAAATGATAGTCATGAATCCAAATCATGTTTTCAGGATCATTAGGGTCTAAATCGCCATTTTCCTTCAAATAAACTTCAACAATCTTGTCGGCTATTAATTGATTTAATGCCTTATAATGGCCCCATGAATGATCCTCAAAAGCCTTTGATTTTGGATTATCAGGAATTTCGTAATGTAAAGTTGGCCATAATAGCTGTTTGCAAAATGACTTATAATGACCTGCAAACGTTACATCACTGGGGAAAACGGCTTCACCGTAATATTGCTCACTTAAAGTCTTGGAGATTTCATTGATGACTCTTTCAGGAACTTCATCAGTTGGCATTGCTAAAGTTCCTACCCATTTACGGTTATGAATCATACCTTGTTCGGCAGCCATTTTAACTGCCTTTATAAGAGATCCATTTCCAGTAGCAGCAAACAAAACTCTCCAAGGACTGGTTTCAAATACGTTGGATTTATCGATGATACCACTTTCCAATTTAGGATCTGAAAACCCTCCAAACGGAGCTAACTTTATTTTGGCACGAGGGTTTATCATCTCATTCCAATCGTTATCCCAGCCATTGTCGTCATCAGAATCTGGTTCACCAAGGATACTTGTTTCTTGGAAACTAGCATTATCTTCTTCCTTTATAGGTTCTATAAGTAAAGAGTTGGAGCTGTTGTTATTCAAACTCATCGACAAGCTGGATTTGTTGAGGGAAGATAAAGGTCTAAAGCTACTTGAAAGAATACTGGAAGCAGACCCTGGGCCAGGAGACGGACTTAAATTAGCCAAATTTGTACCAGACCTGGAAAACTTCAACGAAGGTAATCCAATATCATCGCTTTCCTTCTTCGTATCAATGACAGACCCATCTTGAACATTGACTTTTGATTTGGGTTGAATATACTGAGGAAGTAATTTCTTATTCAAGTTTTCAGCAAACATTTCTGTGACTGGCTTATTATTAGACTTTCCAACCTTCTTTAAGAAGAATTCCTCAACTGACTCACTGCCTTCATTAATTGAATTGCTTCTGTCGTTCGTTCCAGGTGATGAAGTCGGGGAATGCTGATGGGAATTGGCTATACTCAACGATGTCAAAATAGAATTTTGAGTAATTGGAACTGATCTAGGAGCCAGTACCGACTTCTTACGACTTTCCTGGGGTTTAGTTTCATTAGTGTATTCGGATTGGGGACCAACTTCAAATTGGATCGTATAAGGGAGGAACCTGATGTTAGTACGTGTGTCGGGTCATGGGCCGATATACGGTGTCAATTGCACACCAAGACCTGTAGTGAATACATACAATGATCCTATAATGACAGTCATGTCTTATGTACACAAAACAGTTGTCAATTGAAACGGATTCGCCGATTTAAATAAAATTTCCGTAAACGATTAACGTAGCACTTAAAGAAATTACTAGAAATGTCTATTGCTTCGCATCGCATTGCTGTATGGACCCTTTAGGAAGGCCACCGAATGGCGTAGGAACAGATCCGATGGGGGACGAAAAACTGAGTGCTATCTTTGGGCTTTTAGACTTAAATGACAGCCATTGCCATTTAAGTGTAAGAGCTACCACAGATACCATTGACCCTTTGGATTCTACATTGAAGAAGATCGGGTTTGGCTCCGGGTTCTTTCATTTGATGTCTACCAATCATATAGATCTTGCGATAGTCGATAGATTGGCCACTATCAATGATAGTATATATCCTTATTTCGGGATCCATCCGTGGTATAGCCATTTATTCACAGATTTGGATATTGATGACGATGATGAGTTAAAACAAGAGCATTACAATACAATCCTATCACCGCCACCTTCCCCAGAATTATATGGTAATTTGCCGATACCTATACGATTGATTGAATATTTATCTCATATAAGACTGATATGTGAAACCCACAAACACAAGGGAATTGGGGAGATAGGATTGGATAAACTTTTTCGTATCCCTAGTAACGGGTACTACGGGAATCAGGCTATCCAGGACGATGTTAAACTATCACCATGTAAGGTTAAAATGGAACACCAACTAAAGTTATTCAAGGCTCAGTTGGCGCTAGCAGATGAGTTGAAGCTACAAGTTTCACTTCATTGTGTCAAGGCACATGGGCCACTTTTCGACACAGTGAAACAATACGGAAACATACCTAAGATTGTCTTGCACTCGTACTCGGGGTCGGTAGAACAAGTGGAAGTGTGGAAGAAGCATTATAAGAAATCTGAGCAAAGGTTACAGTTTTCGTTCTCGAATTATATTAACGGCATACCGGAGAAGGAGGAACATTTAAACCTGATTTTAGGGGTATTGGATGATGAACAGGTGCTAATAGAGACAGATTTGAGTTTAGATCATCATTTCAAGGATATTTATATGGATCATTTTGTGGAGATATTTCAGCAGGTAATGAAGTTGAAGGGATGGGATAGGAATCAATTGAAGGAGGTTTTAGTAAAGAATAATTTATAGGACAGTTATAGCCACAAAAGATAATTTATAGGTACAAAGATAATTTATAAGTATATTGACAAACAAAATATATAGAATTATAATCTTGATTTGATAATATCAACAAATTCAGGCTTCAATGAAGCACCACCAACTAAGAATCCATCAACATCAGCCTTATCCTTGAATTCAGGAGCATTCTTACCATTAACTGAACCACCGTACAAGATTTGAACTTTTTGAGCTTGTTCAGCACCAATGGTCTTAGCTAAGTGTTCTCTGATACCTTTGTGAGTTTCTTGGGCATCTTCTGGAGTAGCGGCTAATCCAGTACCAATGGCCCAGACTGGTTCATAGGCAACAACGATTTTAGACCAATCAGAGATAATCTTGGAGACAGCGTCTAATTGTCTAGCACAGACATCTAAAGTGACACCGGCCTTTCTTTCCTCTAAGGTTTCACCAATACATAAGATGACGGATAATCCTTGTTCAATGGCAAACTTGGTCTTTTCAGCAATGAATTCGTCTGATTCCTTAATAAGGGTTCTTCTTTCTGAATGACCAGTTAAAGTCCAAGTGGCACCTAAATCTAAAACTTGGTTGGCAGAAATTTCACCGGTGTAAGCACCTGAAGCCTTAGTGTAGACGTTTTGGGCAGAAACTTCAACAGTTTTTTGCTTGTTAACCTCAACTGCTAAAGCGAGGTATGGAGCTGGAGGAGCAATAACAACTTGAACGTTTTGAGGTAAATCAGCAGCATTTAAGTTATCAATGATCTTGGTGACGGATTCTTTAGTACCGTTCATTTTGAAGTTACCTCCTACGAAGAATTGACGAGCCATTTTGTGTTTCTATTGTGTTATATGAGTTATATAAATTTGGATTTCTGCGGACGACTTCTCACGTATTTAAAGGTCGGCCATCATCCGATCGATCGAAATCATTTGATGTCATATGAATTTTTTTTATTTTGCCAGTAGTGTGGGTGGTGGCAGGTTTTTGAAGTTTCGGGGTAGATTCTTGGGTCATTTGTTGTATTCTTAATACTATCTAGAAGTCTTAGGCGACAATGGCTGATACAAAACCCTCCAATACTTGGAAGGCTGCAAATTAGAGGTTGCGATTCCGGGGGATGAGTATTGTCCGGGGTACTAAACACTACTAAATAACTTAAATTAACGTATTATACACCTCCTAGCCCTATGAACCACATTTGAACAACAAAATACCTAACTAGAAGAGTCATTAAGATCCTCTTTACTGTTCAATTGACTCTGATTATCATATGCAAACCCTTTTACTCTATTTAAATGGCCATGGTAATGACCATCTTTATGATTAGCCTTGTCAAATGCTTGTTTAATAGCATTATCTTTAATTTTAGATTGTCTAATAGCATGTTTCTGGGCCTCTATAATGGAGCGAATATCTAAATCGTCTAAATTTGCACCCAACTTGTACCTGGAATTAAAGTTAATTTCATCTCTGATTTCCTTTTCGATTTCCGTGGAATTTTCAATAGCATCTTCATCTAAATCGTCCCATGTCAATAATGGTGTCTTCAAGAAATACTTACCTTCGTTTCGCTTCATTATAAGGAACTGACAGTGAGGAATGTTCCTCAACGATTCAAACTCTTCATAACTCCATCTAAACCACTTCATCAAGAAAACCCTGGCCCAAATCCCATGAGTTACTAACACCAAGATATTGGGGAAATCGTCGTTCTGGAACTGTCTATATAAACTTTCATTGAAACTGGCAATTCTATCGTACACATCAGCTGCGCTTTCTCCGTGAGGAATTCTGTAGAAAAAATGACCATAATGAGCTCTTTCTTCCCAAATAGCCTCCATTTCTTCTGCTGTGCTTTGGAAGTTCCCAAAATCTTGTTCTCTCATTCTTGGCTCTTCGTTAACTGAATATTCCACTCCTGGTAAGTCCTTAATTCCATCAATGATGCCTTGACAGGTCTGTCTTGCCCGTAAATACGGCGATGTGTAGAGCAACACTGACCGTTGATTCTTGCAGGATCCACTTGAACCTTCAAACATCTCCTGGCACAAAAACTGTTTCAAGACATTCCCGGCATTTTTGGCCTGGGCATGACCATTTGGAGTCAAGGCTACTAAATGATTCGGTACATGTCTATTGACAGATTTGTCACAATTTCCTTCACTTTCTCCATGTCTCACAAGAAGGATGTACTGTTGTTAGTATATATTTAGGGATGACACGGGTTTGCTCCGACTATTAGGGATCTGGTCCGAGTAAAAGGAATTACATACTTTTGGCTTACCCATTATTATCTGAAAGTTTCGCATTACGAATCATCAGTTTATGAGTGGTTGCAAATGACTCGGAAGGGTTCCGAAACTTATAATTATGAGAACGCAATAAGTGATGAGTGGGAGTTTCAGATGTATAGTAGAGTCTGCAGCATATAAAAGGTTACATATTACCTAGAGCACCAGTTTATGGGGAGTAACATCATCGGAACCCCTTCCGGACTTAAGAACTGTGGCTTTATTATACATTTATATGTAACTATCGTATCTTTCCCTTCTTCTTCTTTTCATAACGACACCTCTAACTAGAACACCTACCCATTCAAGCCCAAAAAGCTCTAAGAATGAGTCACTCTACCTTCAATGGCAAAACTCTTGGTCAACTCTTCATCACATTTCTTTAATAAATCATCAGCAATCTTGTCTATAGCATTACTATATAACATGTTATTGTATCTTGAAGGTTCATTTGGCAATTTGAATATGGATTGCCATTCGTTTGGATCTAACTCTGATTCGCCTCTTTTACCTCTTTCCAAGTTTTCTAATCTTCTGTTTTGTTTCCATTGGTTGATCTTGGACATTTCCTTTTGGTATTGTCTTTGGAAGTAGTTGAAGTTGTTCTGGTCGTAGTTGTAGGAATCGACTTGGTTTGACAAGCTTTCTAACAACTTGGAAGTGACATTCTGGTTGGATAATAAGTTCAAATTGTCAAACTCTTTGACATCTTTCTTATTGAGGCTAAGGAAGTTGTCTGATAAGTACAAATCTATTAAACTTTGGTTGTTGATTTCAATGGTTATTTCTTCAAAGATGTTCAAGAATGATAATCTTTTTTGCTCTAAATCCTTAGATTTCCATTTCCCGTCCAAATAAGCCCTGACAAAATTGGAAGTCAATCTGATGGCTTTCAAGTCAACTTCCTTACCAATGGAGGACATGTTGTGGATTAATATGAACGCATTTTTGTTGGTTAATTGTTGTTGAACTAAGGACTCGACTAATTGGTTAGTGACATAATTTCCAGATATCGTGGATTGGAACCAACCTTGGAACTCAACACCATAACCTAAAGATTTCAACGATTCTAATAATTCGTTTTGGAACTTAATACCGGTTCTTGATCTGAGAGATCCTCCTTCATACTGGTCAGCATAAGGATAAGGACATATATGAGAAATATCAACTGATCCGTTATCGTCTTCAAAACCGAAAACGGCACCTGAATAAATGGATGGGTAATTTTCTGAGGTGTGTCTGATTAATGACAATAACACACTAGCCTCTATATTTATAGACTTGGCTGTTGGTTCTTCGTAGTGTTTCTTTGACATGGTTGAAAAATTTTCAGTATGTTTTCTCAATCAGCGTGTAGTGCGAACTGAGCTTTCTCAGTAAATAGCGACGTCTGTCCCTAATGTCTTTGCGCGCGCGCAGTGAAACTATGACAATCGATTCCCATCCCGATGACAAAACCAAACTGAGAACTGAGAACTGAGATTGAGAACAGAAAATTTTTCAACCATGTCAGAAGTTAACGAAGCGGCTGAACAGTTACAAAAAACTTACTTAGATGATGTCACTGGTGAACAAGTGTCCAAAAGTGAATTAAAGAAGAGACAAAAAACCAGAGCTATTGAAGCCAGAAAAGCTGAAAAGGCTGCTAGCAATGCTTCCAAACCAAAACCTGCTAAAAAGGATCAATTGGCAGATTTGAACCCTAACCAATATTTTGAAATCAGATCCAGACAAATCAAAGAATTAAGACACGAAAACTTACAAGATTCCTCTAAATTCGATCCTTATCCTCATAAGTTCCACGTATCTATCAGAGTGCCAGAGTTTGTTGAGAAATACAAAGACTTGAAAAAAGGTGAAACTTTGAACGACGTCGAAGTCAAAGTCAGTGGTAGAATCATGAACAAAAGAGAAAGTGGATCCAAATTGAAGTTCTACGTTTTGAAAGGAGATGGAGTCCAAGTTCAAATCATGGCTCAAGCCCAAGATTGTGAAAGTTTAGAACAATATGAAGCTATGCACGAATACTTAAGAAGAGGTGATATTATTGGTATTACTGGTTATCCAGGTAGAACCAACCCTGCCAAAGGTGGTGAAGGGGAAATCTCGGTTTTTGCCACCAAGGTTCAATTGTTAACTCCTTCCTTACATATGTTGCCAACTGAACATTATGGATTCAAAGATCAAGAACAAAGATACAGAAAACGTTATTTGGATTTGATCATGAACGATAGTGTTAGAGACAGATTCAAAGTCAGATCTGCCATTATTAAGTATATCAGAAAGTTCTTAGACAACAGAGACTTTATTGAAGTCGAAACTCCAATATTGAACGTTATTGCTGGAGGTGCCACTGCCAAGCCATTTATCACCCACCACAACGACTTAAACATGGACATGTTCATGAGAATTGCCCCAGAATTATTCTTGAAAGAATTAGTTGTTGGTGGTATGGACAGAGTCTACGAAATCGGAAGACAATTTAGAAACGAAGGTATTGACATGACTCATAATCCAGAATTCACCACCTGTGAGTTCTATCAAGCCTATGCCGATGTTTATGATTTAATGGACATGACCGAATTATTGTTTAGTGAAATGGTTAAGGAAATCACTGGTGACTATGTCATCAAATACGAACCAAACGGACCAGGTAAAGAAGAATTAACCATTGATTTCTCCAGACCTTGGAAGAGAATCAACATGATTGAAGAATTAGAGAAAGTCTACAATGTTAAATTCCCTCCAGGAGACCAATTGCACACTGAAGAAACCGGAAAATTCTTGAAACAAATCTTAATCGATAACAAATTAGATTGTGCTCCACCTTTGACCAACGCTAGAATGTTGGACAAATTAGTTGGAGAATTAGAAGACGCTTCCATCAACCCAACTTTCATTTTTGGACACCCACAAATGATGTCTCCTTTAGCCAAGAGAGACAGAAACATCCCAGGGTTATGTGAAAGATTTGAAGTTTTCGTTGCTACCAAGGAAATCTGTAATGCTTACACCGAATTGAACGATCCATTCGATCAAAGAGCCAGATTCGAAGAACAAGCCAAACAAAAGGCTCAAGGAGATGACGAAGCTCAAATGATCGATGAAACTTTCTGTAATGCTTTAGAATATGGTTTACCACCAACTGCTGGTTGGGGTTGTGGTATTGACAGATTAGCCATGTTTTTGACTAACTCCCATACCATCAGAGAGGTTTTGTTGTTCCCAACTTTGAAACCTGATGCTTTTGTCAAAGGTGAAGAGAAGGAAGAGAATTAGGGTAAGTGTAGTTACCGTCAATAGATTTATATACATAAGTTTTATATGGTCGTAGTTGTTTCTGTGTTTGTGTGGCTACTTTCTAAGCTCTCCCCGTCTCTTCATTTCTAATGCTTGTTTATATGGTGGGGCTGTAGGCATTTGTACTGGAGCAAGAACAATTCTTTCTAAGCCTAAAGTGTAAGTAGCATCAGAATCTGGGGCGTTTAAATCCCCACAGGCCATGAACTTCGCTACGGACCTCTCGTCGTCATTCAACTCTAAATGTTCTAGATTCTTAGCTTTTCCTATATCAACGTTCTCAAAGAACTCTTCGGTGGACTGGTTGAGTTTAAGTTCGGGAGTCCATCCGACCGGAGGCAGATAATCCATACACACTATGAATGCTTCTAATGAAGACCCTCTAGATGACCTGGGTTTGGCACAAACCACCTTATTAAATAAATAACTTAATTGACTATATAACAAATCAATGTCTCTTCCCCTGAAAATCTTAGCCACAAATGTTCCTCCAGGTTTAAGAATACATGTGGTCAATTGTAAAGCCGATAAGATCAATTGGGCTTGAATATATTCATCTAAATCATGCAAACCAGTGACATCGGGTGCTCCATCGCTACAGACAAAATCAGCTTTGTCCCCTTCAAAAACATCAATAATCTTCTGTAACGTCTTAGGATGGGTTATATCGGCTTGTAAGGTTGTGACATTCGGTATAGGCACCATTGGTTGTAAATCTACCGCCACAATTTTGGCATCTGGCACTTTTTTGGTATCAAAGAGTTCTCTTGATAGGACCTGACTCCAACTTCCTGGAGCAGCACATAAATCCACTACTTTTGAGATTCCTTCGAATAAGTTGAATTGCTCGTTAAGTTGTAAAAGTTTGAAAGCTGACCTGGCTCTCCATCCTTCCTCTTTGGCCTTTCTATAGTACAAATCACGTTTATCTTTACTATTCTTCCCCATCGCACTCTTCGCTCTTGTCGCTAGCACTTCGAGAAACTGCTCAAAAAGTTTGTGAGAACTTTGTGAGAACTTTGTGAGAGCTTGAGATAAAAATTTTCATGTTTGCAAGGTTATTTAGCACGTCAGTACGAGTCAGTAAGGAACTCGGTACTAAAGTCCCCAAGACTGCTAAACGTAGCACTAAGAGTATTCCCAAGAAGTCTGGGGCAGAATCGGAACATTCCCGAAAAATAACACCAGATGAATTCATTGCACAAAGTCAACACCAGAAAATACAACAACAAGAATTTAAACAAAGTTTATTATCGGGAGAGTTCCCGTACTCGCCCCAAATGGTCACTGAAAACATTGTCGATGCCAGCATTAACAAACCGGTGCCTATAAACGTGGAACTACTCAAATTCAGACCACTTAGATTGGACAAGACCCATGGCCATCAAGTGGCTAGCATTAAATTCAGAGGCTACAACGAAGACGATTTAATCTTAACCAGTGAGTTTGCCAGTAGAGCTGCGTTCTACTTGGGAATTCCTGTCAGTGGTATCATCAAACAGAAGACTGAAAAAAGATTGTACACAGTTATAAGATCACCATTTGCTCAAGCCAAGTCTAAAGAGAATTTCTGGAGAACTACCTTCAATTACCAGTTGAAAGCATATGATGCTACTCCTGAAATAGTTGATTTATGGTTGAGTTATGTCAATAAGTATGCCGTAGACGGAGTCAAGTATTCTGCTAAGTTATTTACAAGAGAAGGTTTGGACTTTGGCAAACAATTAGATGTTGATTTGGCCAACATTCAAGTTCCAAATGCTTATAAGGAAACTGATAATGTTGTTATGAATAGAGTTGAAGAGTTGTTACAATCAGAGGAGTTTCAGAAACATTTCAATTGAAATACCTGAATTTACCGTATACCGTTAACTTTGAAATATGTAGATATCCTGTATATATAACTTACTACACAGCTTAAAGGTTGAAATTTTGGTGTTGCAAACTACCCGTAAACATCCCAATCTTCTTCCTCTTCTTCTTCTTGTTCCTTCCTTATATCTTCCAATTCTTTTGCCAATCTCTCCCTTCTCTTAGCATTCAATTCTAACAAATCAAACCTACACAATGGACAGGTGCTGTTCATCTTCAACCAAGGCCCTATACACTCCAAATCAAACATATGGGCGTGTTTTGTCGAACACGGTAACCTTACCACCAATGGGTACTTGTCGTCCTTGAACTTATTGGTACAAATCGGACAATCAGCATCGTCATCGAGTTTCTTGACGTCTACTCTTTCTAGAGAATCTAAATACGCCTGGTCGATACCTTTTTTGCCCAAATTTTCGCCTGCCTCTAAAGATTCCATCAATTGGGCAGCCAACTCGCTTCCTTCCTCGTTGCTAAGGATTCTTAGGGCATTTGTGAACGTTTCTAGTTGATTGGAGGGACTGATGTCTTGGGTGAGGAAGGTGTCAATTGCTGAAGAAAGGGTTTGGTGAGTTCTTGACCTTGGTTGGCTAGGTGTTATGTTGTGATCGTCTTTAGTTAGTACGGTGTTTAGGGGGTTTTGGGGGTGTTTGGTAGGGTATTTATGGTTTACATACCTTCATAAGTAGACATTGCCTTCGTAAATGATAAGAGTGCGAGTGTTCTTGATGTGCAATTGTGGTAATTGGTGATACTAAATGTTAGGGCCAAAAGGTACTAGAACGGTCTAAACGACTCAAAAACACGAATTAGTGTTAGTGGGTGTTAGAGTTGGTGTCAGAGCTAGTGCTAGTGCTAGTGCCACTACTGGTGCTACTAAGAGAAATAAAAAAGAAATCATCAACAACGTCTATTCTACCATCTCATCAGAACTATGCTCGTCCTCTTCAACAATGTTCCCTTCGAATTTCATATTGAAATAATTGTTCATATCGTTATTGTTCAAATACAACGGCGTCATTGGCTGCTCCCCGTTAGGGGTCTGTACCGGGTTCAAAATAGGAGAGCTGTCGCCCTTTTTAATATTCACTGGTGCTATTCTTGGATCGTATGCGTAGTTTTGCTCAGCGAGCATTGGCAATCGCTTGTAACTGTTATTCATGGACTTTGGAGGCGTCTGGCTGCTTAGCCAGAACCTCGACGGCGAATTGGTGAGCGATGTTGGGTCGAGGTTGGGGGAGTCTGGAATGGAACTGATGTTCTTATTGGTTATGGGTATGGACTGAACCATGGGTATGGATTGAGCCATGGCGTTGGTCTGGAATTGTTCTTGAGGAATCACTGGTGATGGCGACTTGGAATCTTGGATCGGTGGACTAGTTAATCTATAAGTTTCGTACCGTTTTTGATTCAATGAAGTATAAGAATTACGACCTCTTATTGGTTGTTGGTTTGAGTTTGGGTTTGAGTTTGGGTTTTGGGTTGGAATTTGAGTCTGTGGTTGGAACTGTATTTGGCCCTGGCCCTGAGAATGACTCTGGGAATGGCTTTGACCCTGGAAATGATGATGCATGTAATGTTGTGGTTGTGGTGATTGATACTGCTGCAGTTGATTCAACAGAAATAATGATATATTCGATGATGAAGGTATCAATCTCCCGTTAGAATCTTTGCCTACGGAAGTTGCCAACAATTCCGGCTCCGGATGCTCTTGAAACTCTTCTTCGCCCACCACCTTGTCACTAACATGCACTTGGCCCTTGTGCTGGGCCAACGACGTCGACAACAACGAGGGCTTGGCTATTATATCTACCTTGTGTTTATCATTCAAATTGAGGCTATCCAATTTCAGATCCAAATTCTCATTGAACGACATGACCGTGGTTTGTTCCTATATGCTCTGGTTATGCTATACTGTGATCTATCGCTTGATACGGTCAGTTGCCTTGGTTTTGTGGTTGGTTGTGCCTGTGTTTGTGTACACCTGAGTTGTTATAAAGAAAATTTTTATCAGCTCTTTTTTTCTCAGGTAAAAATTTTCTCGCTTTTTACTCCTATTAGACATAAGACAATGCACCCCAAGGGAGCCTGATAGAGCCTCACTGAAAGGGGTTGGAGCGGGTCCTAGATTGGGGGGAGGCGTTAGGGGTAGAGCCGTACTGTAGGCGGTGGTCAAGGGGAGCATTGGAGATCGGAACGGAAGTATTACCGGCGTTTAGTGCCAATTTCGGCCATCCCCATATTTTGCTTATCGTGGTTCGATAAGCGATAAGGAATGCGAGATTAACGGTCATACTCGTGCCACAATTCCATAGGGGTGAGCACTAACCTGTTGCACCTATGAGTCATTGGGGGTGTGGGCGAAGATCGTAGCAACAATAGGGGACAATAGATTATACAAAACCAGTAATAGATGTGCACTGGGGTTTATGTCAAAAAATAAGTGGGTACAGGAATGTATGGTGATGTGGACGAATAGGATTTCCCCACAATAGGTGCCACGCCAAATCCTTACCCCAGTTTAGGACCCTGCACATGAGATTAGGGTTAATGAGGTCATGGGAGTTACATGTGGGTGAAACGGTTGCTATTTATTGTCTATAGAGTTGTATATTGTTTATGTGTTTGTTTGACGATTATTATGTGAGGTAGGTGTCAATTGTGCATTATGTCAATTATGCATTATGCCAATTATGCGTTATGTCAATTAAGCTTTATAAATAGACAATTCTGTCTTCTATTCTTCTATAAAATCAACTTTTACTTCTATATGTCAATCATACTTCTACATGCTTATACTCAATCTCAACTAATGACTCAATTCATTCTCACTTCCACAGTCAAAACATTCAATACTCCCCCACATCTTTAGGATCTATCTTGAAAATCTTATCAGGATTCAAAATCCTGTTAGGATCTAATGCAAATTTAACACTTCTCATCAAATCAATGGCATCCTGGCCCAATTCCTGAACCAAAAAGTTCCGTTTCCCATTTCCAATCCCATGCTCTCCAGAAGCTGTTCCTTCGTTGACCAATCCCAAATCCATCATCTTATTAATCAACTTCTCACATTCATCCTTTTGTTCGGGCTTGTAGTAAACGTCACAATGGAAGTTAGCATCTCCAGCATGGGCAAGGGTAATACTTTGAAACCCACTGGCATGGACCATGTCGTAAATTTGGGTTAAAACTGGCGATAATTTCGATAACGGTACGGCAATATCAGTGACCCAAAGTCTGATGTCTTCGTCAATTTCATTCCTGCCATAATTCAAAATGGCATAGAACGCATTTTTCCTAGCATCAAACAATTCCTTACCTTCAACTTCGTCTTTAGCAGCAATGAACTTGGTACAGTTGTTCTTCATGCTAATGTCCTTTAAGATCTTGACCTGTTCGTCAACAATTGTCTTGTTCAAACCTCCCATTTTAAAGTATAACGTTGGAACCTCTTCCCAATGTCTGCTGAAATAGCCAGAATAGTTGATACAATGCATCATGTCCCTGTCCAACAATTCTATAGCGTTCGGATGGATTCCGTTACGGTAGATTTGGCTAACGGTGTTGGTACTGTCGAGAAGAGTAGGGAACTGACCAACAATGACAGTTTCATACTTCGGAATAGGATGCAACTTCAAGGTAGCCTCAGTGATCACACCCAAGGTTCCTTCACTTCCAATGAACAATTGCGTCAAACTATAGCCACTGCTCAGCTTTCTAGGTCTTTGTTTGGTCTTGATCACTGTGCCATCGGCCAAAACAACTGTCAATGCAATCACATTGGACATCATAGCTCCATATCTACTGGCGTTGATTCCCAGGGCATTGGTATTGATCATACCACCGATTAACCCATCAGGTCCACAATCGGAACCAATCATTAACCCATCTCCAGCCAAGTGTTGGTTTAACTTGACCCAATTGACTCCAGGCTGGACTTGAACATCTAAATCATCTTTGTTAACTTTAACGATGGAATTCATTCTTGACGTGTCTAAAACCACACCTTTCCGTGTGGAGAAGAAGTGTCCTTCAAGGGACGTCCCACCAGCAAACGGAACCACTGGAACTTTGTAGTCGTTCAACACTTTAAGAATTTCACTAACTTCTTTGGTAGATTCAGGGAATATTACCACTTTGGGAATTTCGTCCGGCAACGGCTCATGAGGAGTGAATTCGTTTCTAGTATGGTAAGCAATAGTAATTAAGTCGGTTTTGATCTGGTCTGGACGTAACACCGCCGCTAGTTTGGCAACGGCTGCCTTAAGTTCATCAGTACTACAATACTGAGGTGACGGAATTGTCGATAACGGAATTGTCGACGTTTTCTTTTGAGGTTGGCCAGTACTGCCATAGGCTAATTCACGTGACTTCTGTCCATATACATAAAACACATAAGCGGTAGTCACGAAAGATGTGGCTAGGGCACTACGTTTAAATAGTAAAGAACGAAACATATATTACACTATTGTACAACGAAAACGAACGCACGCGGAATTGCGATAAGAACAGGCTTGCGAAGGGGATTGGACTCGCCTAGGTAAGTGTAGCGAATTCTAGCAAGGGATGAGCCTAACAATGCCTCATTATGATTAGACGACGAAGTAGACGAAGTCTATAAATTAAACCAAATTAGACGACGATAAGGAAATACGACGATGGCCATTGATTGCAATTTTACGGCATTTCTCTTAACAGTGACGATGAGTTAGGGTCTCATATTTCCTCTAATGGAATTTCTTCACCTTTAAAGTAATCATCCTCTAACTGATTAGGTTCGTACTCATAATCAAAGAATAAACAACTCTCTACGACCCTAACCACATAATTGTTGCCGGAATTGAATTTAGTTATGTACTCTGACTCGTCTATCACAGGCTCATTATTGGTATCGAAATTTATTATATTGATGAACTCACAGACATTGAAGTTCAGGATTCTCTTTTTCGAATCTATGGAGGTATCGTAGTCACATATGGTGGTGTTAGGCGATAACTCCATGTCTATTGAATGGAGGTTGATTGAATTGCTGTCTATTTGATCTGATAACGGTGTGAAGGGACTGTCTTTATCAGAAGATTGTGGCTCATCAATATCTTCATTAAGGGTTTTATCATCCTCAAAAATCAAGGGCTGTTCAGGCAATTTCTTTTCATAAATCATTGAAAACCTTTTGTATCTATTGGATTTGTGTTTATCATCTTTGACTTCTTTGACTTCTTTTTTATCTTTTTTCGGGAGTCTTTGTAACTTATCTGAGGTGACAGTTATACCTGTAGTAGCAGTAGTAACAGAACTAGTAACAGAAGCTGTTGTAGTACTGGTAGTAGCGGAGGCAGCTTTAGTAACTGTAGCCCCCGAACCTATCATCACTGGACTAGATATCTTAGTCAATCCAGAATTGATTGAAGAATTCGATTTAATCGACTTTAACCCAAACGATCCAAAATTACTGGACGATGTCGACTTTTTAATAGACGAAAGCCTCGAGTGCAAGTTGTTGATGGACAACGACTGACTTAAGGGTCTCCTCTTCTCGCTCATCGTGTGTGTGGTGTGTATGGTGTTCGTCTAATAATTATCTACCGATAAATAAACCCTCTAAAAAATATGTAAACACCGTAAACAATGGAATGTATTGTTTTGATTAGGAAAAAATATTTCGTGTTTACTACCGAAAACGAAGTTTTGTGATGGCTAACTAACCGAGATTTATGGACAGGAGTTGGATTTGGTTATGTTAGTGGTACCAATGGTGAAGTTGAAGAATAAGGAAGAATATCAACGACTATCAGATCAACTATTGCTCAACGCGAAAGTGGTGGGATAATTTTCGCGTTTGTACCTTAGAGTGTTATGGGCCTGGGAGGTGGAAGTAGATGGACTGGGCTGGGTGGACGGGAGTCATAAACTAGGTAGGACTTAGAGATAGGTGGTAGTAGAAAGTCTAGGTACTGGAAACTAAGGTGAAGATTTCTAGTAGTGTTTGGTGTCTCAAAGAACGGACTCAGTTAAGCTCAGTTAAGCTCAGTTAAGAAAACTAAGGTGAGATGTTGAGATCTGTGCATGAATGTGCTAGGTGAGAACTTGGTGAGAACTTGGCAAGAGTTGAACTTGGCAAAAGTCGTATTCCCTCGGCTAGCACCAGTTCTAGGTCTATTTCTCAGGCCACTCACATGAACTTCTTCATGTAGCATGTCATATCTGAGCCGTAATATAGTTTGTGGTCGGTTTCAGTCGGTTTTGGTGTAGGTCCACCGTTCCAGTGCCATGCGATGGCGCATTTACGGCGACAGATCAGCCCCCTCTAAATTTCATGTGAATTTTGTAAATGTCTGAAAATCACAAAACCAAATGCCAAAACCAAAAAACCTTGCAATATTTATAACCTGAGGCGCAAATTAACCTTCTCCCACCTACTCTCCCACCGCTACATACCACAAGTTCTCCTAATTCAAACCACCTAAAAAGGCTTAGTATGTAAGAGAACATTGGAAAAAAAAATAAATAGCGTAAATGCATTAAGAATGTTTCAGATATTGTCGAATCTAATGCCGCTTAATTAAGACACAGGACGTGACATAGGACGAGTCAATGTCGCATCCCATGCTAATGCTGCCATGGCCAACTCCGAATTACAACCAGGTTACTGCCAGAGTGGTAGTAAAAATCACAGGAATACAGCCGAAAATTTTTGTTGGACAGGTAGCAGTAACCTTAACAATAGAACAATAGCGAAATGCGTTCGAAACGTTTCCTCTTATTGACAACATGTAGGCGTATTATATGCACTGGCCCATGCGTAATTATTGTTTTACATACCTGATCATACCACCCTTACCAACCACAGGAGCCAAGGGTGGTTAATATAGCCCCTAGTGCATTGACTAACTGGAACTCCTGATTGTGCATGTCTGTTAAACTACGAACGGTGATGGCAACCTCAACATTGGTGGGGGCGAATGTAAAATCTAAAAAAAGACGTGTGGAAATGGGAATGCCTGCGTACAACATATCATTCGATGCTTGCATAATAATTCCTTAGGTTTCCTTAGCTGCCGGCACCTGTTCCAGAACCCGAATTAGCACTATATTTCATTAAACTTCGCTTATTGCTTATTCAGGTAATGTTATGGTGGTGGTAGATTAGTGTCTAAAATCATGTACGGACCTACATTACCCATTTCGTATTTAAGCATGGGGTGTATTTCACCGCAACAGGGGAAGTTCCGAAACCACAGGTTTTTGGTAATTTGATCGTGATTTTCATAGTGGAGGTGGAGGGGACCGGTATTGTCACTAAACCCAATTTTAAAAGCTTATGAATCAATGAGGTAAGGTGGATGACAACCGAACCCAAATTTCAAGTTTCCTATTATGCATTAATTTTTATATACAGAAGTGACTAAGTTATATACAGTTATGCGGTATTATTATATATGCTATAGTCGGTACTAGCTGTGAGTATTGGCCACCGAATGGTATTGTCTCCACATAGTGCATTGTTGTATGGTAAATTATGGTTACGTTTGTTTTAATATCGGCCTTAAGCATTCTAGGCTGTGGTTGCAAATGCATCGAACACTTACCTAGGATTCGTCAGATGCAGTCATTGCTTTGCCGAAGTACACTAGAATGTTTATGTGGAATTTAGATTGACTTACCCCTAAATTATGTAGCAAGAATGGCGACAACTTTGATGTTGTTGGGCTTAGATTTGGGTGGGTAAAGTCGTATTAAAGTCGTGGATTTAGCACCAAAACCCAGTGCTATTCTCCTTGGCTATAACTGTGTTGGGACCATAGTTCTTGCCAGTTACAGCTCTTACGGATTCATATGGTCCTCCTATGTCAGGAATAAGGTTGCTACTGAAAATCCCACCATTGTAATGCTGAATAACCTTTGTTGATTTCCACTTGTTTTCGGGCTTCAATGGATTGCCTTTCGGGTCCCTCCCGCTCAAAACCTTATGCAAAAATGTCACCAACGGCTTTCTAACAATCATTGGCAATTGCAAAGTTTCCGGCAAATATATTTCAATCAAGTCGTTGGAGGACTTTGCTCCAGTAGGGGTGATTTCAATGTAGCCAAAGTTCTTGATAACCAAGTCGATTTTGCCGTGAAACGGAGGGATATAGAACTTTCTGAGTTTTGTGGTGGGGGCAATCAAAAACTTGTTGGCAAGGGATTTGTCTAGAGGTTGGTCCTCTAATTCAGCTAGCTTTTCAAATCTGAGTTTCATTGGTTGAATATTGGTCAAGTTCTTGTACTGATAGATTCCTTTAGGGAACTTCATATAAAACACCCCTGAAAACGATAAAAACGAAGGACCATTCACACTTTCATACTTCGAGTCATAGAGTCCTTTTTTGTAAATTTTAGGCAACTTAAAGGCATTTTTAAACTTTTCAAAGTTGGGTAATTCCATCTGATTTAACCCTGGTAAATCTATAAGCTTGGTGGTTCCTACAGTGTAATCCAACTCACCTCTGGTGAATCCAGGTAAGTTACTAATACCTGGTCCGTTGGTTTTTGCCCATTTATCAAACTTTACTCTAAAGTCTTGATTCTTATAAAACATTAAACGTGATATAAACGAGGACTTTCCACTATTAACATCTCCCAACACATGATAAACGTTTGGATGTTCACTCAAATATTCACTGACTTGTTCTATACCCCAATTCTTATGTGAACTTATGTAGAAGATTCTAGTGGGATCCACACCAAAGTTCTTGCTGAGATACTCCTTGTAGAACGGAAACTTTGTAAGAGTATCATACGTCCTATTCACCAAATCACACTTGGTTATTAGCACTATAGGGTTGTGACTAAGAATCTGATGATTCAAATTCAATGGGAATTCTACCGAATTTATAAGGTAAATACATTGCTTTTTATATTGGGAGATTTCCGGTGATATGCTTGGTTCGGTTTTAAACTTTGAACGGTACTTGATATCTCTACACCTTAAACATTCCTGTCTGTCAATATCATGGTTATTGATGATCTCATCAGTGTTTGTAATTTTTTCAATTTGTGGTTTTTTTGTGCCCCTATTACCACCGTCCGGAACATCTTCCGATACATTCAAAAGCTCTCTATCCTCCTGTGATAATCCCCCCAAATATTTCTGGTAAACTTCGTCTTCATACTTCTTATAAGGTTTAGGGTCAGACTGAATATAATATCCCGGAAAATCCTTGTTTGTGGTCTGTAACTTGATTCCACAACTAGAACAAGTCTTGATCAACTGGCTCACCACCGACGAGTACAGCCTTAGCAATCCTGGCCTAAGCCCTGGCCTCGATCTCCATGAAAGCGTAAACACCCGTAGTGGGATCATGGTGTCTATGTGCTCGAAATGTAAAACCTCATCTCAGTGAGAATGCGACACGTCGTCAAAGTCGTAAATAGAGGGGTCATAACCATTGCGTTCCGTTTAGTTCGAATTGTTTTTTTGACAAACATTCATATGTAAAATTGCTAACGTCTTTGTTTTAATAATGTCATAAACCATGTAAAAGTTTAAGGTGATAATGGGATTGTCAGTGTTATTATAGTTTATTTTTAGGGTGTTTGTTGGGCAGACACAGTGGTTGGGGTAGCGCCACCTTTGTTTTCATGTGGTGGAATTCCCCTAAATACGGCACTCACATTTGATGTAAGGGAATTATGGTAGGTTTTTTAGTTTTCGTACTTGCCCCTCTCTTAAAATAATTTTAGACATCACAAGTGAATTAGTGGCATATGATTGGAAAAAAGAAACAACTATTGCCAAAACTGGGAATTATACCTTAAAGCCATGCATAACCTCAACCCAGGTGATTTCTTGTTTCATGTAGGTTATTTTCTACGGTCTAATTCCGATTATAATCATGCTAAACTAGTCGAAAAATTTCAAATCGTAATTTTTTTCTTCCACCTCGAAATTCCATATTAAGAAGTGCGGACTAGTATTTAATGCAATGCACGTCAGGATAAAACCCAAAACACGCTTATATAACAGATTTCAACGATGTGGCCGGAGAATGGGAATTCTGTAGTCCTACTCTCTTAATCTTACCCTACGTCGCTTAGAGATATTTGGTGACATTTTTGTCCAAAAAAATATTTTAAACCATAATTTAATTGTCGGTATTGAACCCAGATTTATTTTCTTTGAATTATGCTAAATCATGTCCTTGCTGCATTAGCGTTACCTAAATCATCAATGGGCCTATAATTAATCAAGCATTGATGATTTTCCATGTAGATCAATGTCGAATTTTAACTTGCTTTATTGGCGCACCCTCTCTTAATCTTGCATTGTTTGATGCCTATATCTAAGGTCTCTTACCGTTACCCTTTTTTTTTTGCTTTTTTCTTATATTGTAAGAGCGGAATTAAATAAAAAAAAATTCCTCCACGCAATATTGGGGGCCAAATATGCGATTAAGGGTCAATCAATCTTTTACAGCCACCAGGGCTCAAATCTGGATTCTGCGTGGCGCTAGGTTATGAGTGATGGTTCGGGGTTGTTCACTAAAAACCTTTTTTTCCAAGTTCTGGCACTATACCCAAGCGCTAAAATTTTCTTTTGCTGATTTTTTTTTCATCTATACGTTTGTAAAATTCTATAGTGGCTTGGTCTTATTGTTCTCCAATTCTAAATATATATGGTGGATTTCACAAGGAATGACGTTGGGTATCCTAAGAAATAAACTGCATGCTCATTTAGGGTTTTCTGGGTATACAATATGATCGTAAATCCGACGTAATACCACCTGAAGCAACTTATATTTCTGTTTTGTGCCCTATGGGACAAGGTCACCACCGAGCATAATAATGAAATTAAAATGCAACGTGAAAGTAATTCTCTTATTTAAGTTACGTCCCTGCATTTACGTGTCTTATTTCTACCTTGGTTGTGTTAATTCCTGTGCAAGTACCCGGAATAACTAAGATTATGGTTGTACTCAAGAAAAAACCCACAAAAAAAAAAAAAAATTATAATTTTCTTTTTTTAGTTTTTTACCTTAAATATGTGTTTTTTTTTCGTTTTTTATTTTTTGTTTTATTTTTGATTTTTTTTTTTTTTTTTTCATTTAATTTTGGAAATTTCTGAGAATCAACTTTTGTAATTAGTTGTCAGATTTTTTTGAATATTCAACTGTGTTGCGTTCAAGCCAAGAATTAGTGAATCTGGGAATTTCTAGCATAGTACCAACCGTTGTTGATTGATCATCACCTATTATTAATCACATTGCACAGAGGTTAGTTAATCTCGCATAATTTACGTTTCAGGTTGGCCATACTTTTCGATAATAGGGACATCCTAAAAACCGTCGGAACCTTCCTTATTCCTAACACATTCATCAGAAATTGCCACTGAGTTACAGTAAGTGTCACACAAATAGGCATCAGTTACACATTTAGGTCCACATCTAGCCACAAACAGCCGTCTACACTCCAAACAAGCAACCACACAACGGCCCCCACTAAGGTCCACCGTAAATAGAAAATGAATGATGAAACCATCGAATCGGTGTGTGAAACGTGGTATAAGCTCGGCACGTTATCGCTAGAGTTGAACCAGTACCAACTAGGCAAACAATGTTTGACCAATGCCTTAAAATACCGTTTGTACGAGCCGGTGGTGCTAGAGGTCAGTAAAGTGTTGATCAAATTAAAGGACACAAAAGAGATCACCAAATTGTTGAAACTTCTTGAAGATTCTTCGACGCAGTTAGACATTGACAAGAACCATCAATTGAGTTATGTACTGGCGTCACTATTGTATGAGATTGGAGATATCCCCAAGGCGTTGAAGTTTATGGAGCAGTGCCTTACTTTAAATAACCAGGTGGCTGACTACTGGTACTTGAACAGCTTGATATTATTAAAGGTAAATAACGAACCGGAGTACTTAAACTCCATAAGCTATGCATTGACGTTGAATCCCGACAAGTTACTCAAATTTGACATATTTTTGAATTTGGGAAAGTTTCATTTGAACAAGTTCATAGCCACAAATGACGAGGTTTGCTTCAAAAAAGCCATTGATTTCTTCAACGACGGGTTAAGGTTGCCGTTCAACTACGACTATTACAGCAAATTGTACTACCATTTGATTATAACTTATTTGAACAAGCCATTGGTGGATGAGGCGTTTTTCTACTCCGAACAGTCGATTTTGATTCTCAACAACGATTATGACTTGTTATTGTTGAACTCGTTCAACTTGCTTGTCAAAAACGAAAACCACCATTCCATTAACATCTTAAACAACTTGATCAACTTCAACCAGGCGTCCAAAGATTACTTGCCGTGGTTTTTGTTGGGTCTCAATTATTTCAACTTGGACAACTTCAAAAACAGTTTTGACTGCTTGGAATTATGCTTGAAGAAAAATTCAAAGGTATCCATCATTTGGCTCCTTATAGGTAACTTGTACCTCAAATTAAACCAACTTCCAGACTCCTTATCAGCATATTCACAAGCATTGAGATTACACGATGAAATATCAATTGGCTCGGCTCTAGCTTGGGACGGTTTAAGTTGTGTATACGAACGTTGTGATAACCAGCTTATGGATGCTAGTGACGCATGTACCAGATCAGCCAATTGCTTTAAAAACCTCAACGATACCAAGAATTTCAATGATTTGACTGAAAGATCGAATTTCTTAAAGAACTTCACCAAACCGAGCCTGGAACTCGATATCAGAAATCCAATAGAATTGCCGATTTTCTTCTTCACTTCCTTATTCAATTCAGAGTTAGAGGATAGGATCGATAATGATGCCCAAGACGATTCCAAAGACTTTCAAACCCAACCAGGCGCACCTCAACAGCCCATTCCTGGTCCACCAAACTCAACTCATGGGCCAATTCCTGGTATTCCTGGACCAATCCCAGTCCAGACTCCTGGTCCAGGTCCTGGTCCTGGTCCTGGTCCTATCCCCAACCAGCCACCAACACAAATTCCTTCAAAATCAAATCAACAAACTCCTCAACAAACTCCCCAGCAAGTGACACAAACACCGCAATCCATCCACCAGTCGCCTAAACATTTACCATACTACCAGTACCCTCCGTACCAGGTGGTTTATCCTATGCAAACTCCACCAAACCAACACCCTTCAATTCATCCGTCGCCCAGACAAGACGGACAGCCCATAATTCCAGGCATTCCTCCAAACGGAATGCCTCCCAACATGATGCCCCAATTACCTCCAGGTCAGTTCATGATGAACCCTGGATTCCAATTTATGCCCAACCATATGATGCCTCCTCCATTTATGGGGCCAGTGGGTCAACCTCCACTTCCCCAGCCTCCTATTGCATCGCCTGGCAGTCAAAAACAAGCATCTCAAGCTTATTGGAGACGATAGGTGGTCATAGAGACACTAAGACTAAGCCTTTGGCTATATAAGATTAAGTTCCTTGCATGTGTATTATTAATATATTACTATTATTAGTTAACTATTATTTGTTATAAAATCTATGATTTGAGACCAGTTAGCTTTATATAACACTTGGCCATCTACTTCTCTGCCTTCTTTAGTGAAATCTTTTAACTCATCTACTCGAATATTCCAGGGCAATTTCTTTAATAAACTCCCCGAATCAATTACAATTCCTATGTCACTTTCAAGTAATGCTAACAAATCAGTTCTACTATCACCAATATAAATCATAGGTGTTTGTGGCTCTTTTACTCTCAATTGCTTGATGATCTCATATTTATCATACCCTGTTCTTATGTCTACAGGAGTGAATTTACCTGTACATACCTCCCCTTTAAATTCCAACTCATTACTAATGATTTCAACAGGACATTGAATTACCAGTCGTATAAGACAAGATGTCCAATTGACACTTAGTATCTTAATAGGTATCTTCAAAGTTGCACATTTAGCCACAAACTCTCTGAAAAACGGTTTGACTTTCACTGTCCTTGCAGCCTGTTGAATTTGGCTCTTAGTAATCCCTTTGAAATAATTAGTTTCCTGTAAAGCATTGATGGAAGAATGTTCTACGGCTTTCATTCCTTTTTGGTAATTGATCTCATCTTGGAAGCACGTGACTGGCGGAAAAGAATAACGGTCCCAAGCATTTTTATATATATCAACGAAATAGGATGGACTGAATTGAGACTCGGGGATTGCTAGCAACTTGGAAATTGTGTCTGAATCGGTGATGGTATCATCGAAGTCTATAAGGATCATTGGATCATTTCGCGCAGAACTGGTAGCAATGTTAGGAGAATTTGGATCAATTAAGGATAAGGGTAAGTTGGGGAAGACTGAGGGTGATGTTGGTGAAGTTGGTAATGTTGGTAAGACTGAGGGTAAGACGGAGGGTGGTGCTGGTAAGACGGAGGGTAAGACGGAGGGAAAGACGGAAGGTAATAAAGGTAAAACTGAAGGAAAGACTGAAGGAAAGACTGAAGGAAATGTTGGTAAAACTGAAGGTAAAACTGAAGGAAATGTTGGCAAAACTGAAGGTGATTTAGGTAAAACAGAAGGTAATACAACCAAAACAGATAACGAAACAGAAACTACAGAAATCAAACCAATTGGTAAAACTGAAATTAACTAACCTACATCTTTATACTATTGAAATAAACCCTCCAATTACTAAATTCCCAATTATTCTTAATCAACAAATCATTTACTTTCACTGACAACTGAATCAAACTCTTCAAGTTCTCATTATAATTTTCAACCTCTTGGTTCGTTGGTTTACCCTTTAACTTTTTATTTAAATTCAATGTCAAGTTGGTGGTTAATAACTGCAAATTATCAAAGTTGTTGAGGAATTCAGGACGCTTTTCAAATAGTTTAGTCAAGTTAATATACGATAAATGAATAATATCAAACTCTTTATCTACCAATCCATGCTCAATGATATTGGATATGAAAATATCGTAGTCAATTGAAATCGATTCGTTTTCAACTAACGAATAAATCAACTCAAACACAAGCTTACGAATTTCTAATCCTTCGTCTACGATATATTTGTAAGGACCCATAGGAATAATCTTTTGGAATTGCTTGTATGTTTGTAACTCTTTGAATATCACATCCGTAATCAACGTTTGGTTTGCTTCGAATATCTTCGGACTGTTGTGGAATAAGTTTATGAGGTTCTTGACAATAATAATCTTGGTGTCAATATTAACAATTTCCTGGAATTTAAGTGACTTGAAAACTAATTGTTGGCTGATTGTCTCATCAGCGGTTTTGATTAAATGATTGATCATTATAAGCAAAGTATAAATCATCCCAATGGAATGATTATCCAAATCGATCAACTTAATGAGTTCGTTATAATGGCCATCATTTTGTACACAAATCGACAATATCTCTCCCACCAATTGAAAGTCTTTCTTGATCTTATCAACATTAACTTCGTCCAATAATATATCCCAAATCTGGCCGTCAAATGATTTGTCTTTATGAGTTTTCATAAAGTTTCTTACAGTTACAAGTAAGTAAGGTTTCAATTCTTCGTTGTTGAATTGTTCAATCAACTGTTTAGAACTTATTAGATTACCTAAATTCTTAGCAACTTCATATTTGACATTTTCATCAACTTCAGTCCTGAGAATAGGAATCAAGCTATCTAAATTCATGTTAACTGGATAGTGCAAATTTATAAATGCTAAGTATTCAAGAATATTAATGAATGCGGTGTTGAATTGCTTGTTATCAATCAATTGGTACAATTCGGTTTGATGCTGTTCAATTTCGTCATATAACTTTAATTCAATGGTTATAATTGCAACACACTTAATTCCTAATAAATTAGTGCAATTATTCTTGAACAAATCAAAATAGTTTCCTTGCTTGCATATATTAACAATCAAAGGCTCAACTGTGATGCTATCATCGTACTCAATCGTATTCAAAACTTCAATGAGATGATTTAAATTCGAATTGTCAAACTCTACGTTACTCAAGTTTTCAAAAATCAAATTGATACTTCTGATATCGTCGATTTTTTTACTGAACTCAAGCAATTCGTTTATATCAATTTTATAGTCCATGTTCTTGAATAATTGCAATACAAGATGATAGATTGATTTATTATTACTGTTCAAGAACTTTTTGGCTTTTTCAATTATCTTCTCCTTAAATGCTTGTTGGTTCAAAAACAGTTGATAATTGACATCGTTTGGACTGAATATTTTATTGAGATTTAACAAAATTGATTTGATCATAATTTCATTCAATTCATTCTCGTAAATCTTCAATACCCTAGTGACGTCGATTTCATTATGTGTGATGTAGTTTGTCAAGGAATTTATCAACTGAATTTTGATATCAATGACCAACTTCGTGTCATTCAATTTTTCTAACAAGCTATTGAATATCTTATCATTTGGACCATGGAATTGATCAAGAATCTTGAAAATCGAATAGATTATATTGGAATTCTTATGGAGCAAATCGTTACACAACTTATCAATCAATTGAGGTTTTATAGCTTCGATATCATTGGTTTGAACTATATGATTAATCGAATTAAGCACTTCAATCAATTCAAAATTCTTCGAATTAGTGTTTAAGAACTTAAAAAACTGAACTATGAAATCTTGGGAAATTTTCAACTCTTCATTAAGAATTTTATCCAATAATTGTGTGTAAACTAAAAGATTCTCGTTGCTCAAATTATTCAAGATTCTGGCTTCAATTTCTGGGACTAACCCTTGGTCTTTATCGCAAATTAATAAGGTGATGGTGTTCACAATTTGCCTGAAGATTATATCATTTTTGTCGTTCATTATATCAATCAATTTAGGTAAGAATTCGTGATCTTTTAGCTCCTGAATCAAGATTATCAGCTTTAATCTTAATCTCCAAGACCCGTCATCGAATTGTTCTTGTTCCATGTCTTCATCGTCACTAAAATCAATCTCCTCGTCGATTTCTTCGTCTTCTTCGTCAATTGGAATTGGATTGTAGTTAAGGAACTTGTTAATGATCTCTTCCATTGGTATGGAGTAATTGACTAGGGAAATTAGAATATCCAAACAGAGCTCTTTGTTCAAATTATCCTCCACGATCTGGTCGTAATCAATGTCCTCGACATCGTGGTACAATACCGAACTGGTGACGTTTGTGATATCGTCGACGTTAGTTAATTGATAATGCAAATTCGGCAAGTTCTTAATTATTATGGAAATTAACATCAATTTATTATTTTCATACTTGAAACTACCATCAGAATTCTCGACATTCAAATTTATATTAATGATCCAGTTTTCAAACAACTCTTTGCTAATGGTTATATCGTTGTTTAATAATAAATCAAACGCATACACGGCTTTTTTATTCGATTTGAATGATAGGTTTATAAGAAAATTTGAAATTAGCGTAAACTCTTTCATATTGAAGTCACCACCAAACTTCTTAATAAGTTCTATCAATATTTCCAACTTTGTGTTATCGCCAGATTGCAATTCGGGCAACATGGTTTCGATGATTGATCTAGCCAACGGTTTAGAAAACGGATAATTGGAGTTGAATATCAACTTCAAAACCATCAACGAAACCCCGTCATCCTTGATACTATTATTAAAAATTGTATTGATGGTGTCATATATCTTTTTGTCGGATATAACTGACAATACAAGGGGGAAAACCTTGATGGTTTGACTTTTCACATCAGCATTAGAATCGTGTAATAATTTGAACAAAATATCAATGAATTTTTCAATCTCGTTGGAATTGGATTTGTTGAGAAGCTTTTTGAAGTCTTCTAATGCCATGAAACGTAAGTCGGGGTCTACATCAAGAGCTTTGTCGATGATTAGTTTGAAATCATTCATTTTATATTGATGGTATCTATAATTAAATTTCGCGAGTGATTTTCACTGTCAGTGTCTTCGCTGCTGCTTGCATTACTTTGACTGTGACTGTCGCTATCCTCGTCACTACTATCTTCACTGCTGTTATCACCATCACTGTCACTGCTGTCACTGCTGTCATCACTGTCACTACTGTCATCACTACTATCACTGCCGTCACTGCTATCATCACTACTATCTTCTTCCTTTTCTTCCTCTTCTTCCCCTTCTTCTTTATTGTCTTCAACCTCAGCCTCTTCATTTTCCTCCCCTTCCAAAACAACTTCCTCTCCAAATCCTTCCAAAATCTTCTTCACTAAATCAACATACTCCTTATCAAATTCAAACTTAGGCTCCTCAACCTCAATCTCTCTCTTCTCCATCTTAGCCTCCAACTTCCTTTCAATATTCTCATTCACCTGCTTGATCAGCTTATTCCAGCTCTCTATTATTTTCTTATATTCATCAATTAATCTTTGTCTTCCTCCTCCCTGTATCGTACTTATATATGCGACAAGATACTCTTGATAATCCTTTGGAACTGTAGACACATGCTTAAGAACCCAATTCTGTTTTTGCTTACTGAACTTCCAATTATCTTTATCTTCGACAAATTGCTTAATATATGTCCATTGGTCCTTAATTGGTGGTGGTGGCCTTTGATCTTTAGGAACCTTTTGTCTTTTAGGAGGTTTTTTTTCCGTCGTTTGAGGCTGCTGTTTCCTTTTCTTAGCCTTTATGGTCGTTTCTATATGTCTTATTTCATCTTCATTAGTGTCCTGGACTTTGAGCCCAATTTTCTTCCATGCTGGTTCCATTCTATATACAATTTACGTTTTTGACACTATAAAACCACTGAGATGAGATGCGAAAATTTTCGAGTTTCTTCAACTAACTCAACCTTAGTATATAAACAATACTATCGTATTTGAAACAATTTATGACATCTGGGTGTATGGGTATAATCGATATAGTCATATGTCATTATATTCTTTCATAAAACACAAGAATGGCAATTTTTTGACAAGTTTACTGTAAGTGTAATTTTGCTTCACACATTGCCTATAGAGAAAATACATTGTTTGAGTCTGTTATAAGCCATTACTTATAATAGATATAGAAAAATGTAGATATTCACTAAACTTTTATTGAAGACTATGTAAGATCAATCTTGAATATCCATCAATAGCATCAACCAAATCTTTGGACTCGACATTCTCGTTATCTCCATGAGCAACATGAATTGATCCTGGCCCATATAAATATCTTTTGGAAAAGTTTCTATGTAATCTTGGAATGTCAGTATTGTAAGCTAAAATTATACTTTCAAAGCCTGGTACCTCGTAATCTAAATACTGTGGAGGGGCTCCAGCATCAATGGTGTAGGTGAGATGTTCAATTCCATCCAACTTGCTTTCAACTAATTGTTGTAATTCAGTAATGTTATCAGACACTCTAAAAAGTAACTTAGCCTCGGCATGAGCTGGAACAACATTAATAGCCACACCAATATCAACCTGACCGATGTTTAAAGTGGTTGGACCTAACAATTCGTTAACTGGGTACTCGGTGTTTAAGAAATCATTCAATACAGGAAGCAAAATTTCTGATGCTGAAATTCCTAATTCTGGGTACCCCGAATGGGATGCTTTACCTTCAACTTGAATATTGGCAAACAATCCACCTTTGTGGCCAACTCCTAATTTCAATTCGGTTGGTTCACCAAAAATTGCAATATCCCAAGTGGTATTGAAACTATTGGCTTCAAGCATTCCAACTCCACTTACTTCCTCTCCAATTACAAACAATAACCCAACATCCCCATCTTTAATTTTACCTGATTCTAACAACGACAAGTATGCAAAAACTTGAGAAGCAACACTTCCTTTGGCGTCACATGTACCCCTACCATAAATCTTGCTACCTTCGACATGATAAGGTAAAAATGGAGGAACAGTGTCTATATGACTAGTTAAAAGAATCTTATTGTGTCTGGACTTAAAATACGCATAAACATTGTAAGCATTGGTATTTGGCACAGGCTGTAATTCGACAGTTAAACCATGGCTTGTTAAGAACTGTTCGATGTATTTACCAACTTGTAATTCGGTAGGATGGATTGATGGAATTTCGACGATATTTTTATGAAACTCAATAAGAGAACTTCCACCGACTTTGAAGTCATACAATTCAGCAGATTTAATATGACCACTTTCAATTACATTATTAACTTCTAAATTGTTGTCAAAAATCACCTGGCCGGCAACTACAGCCAATAGTAAACTAAGCACTTTTACTATCATGAAATTGTTCCTTATCTTTTTGCGCATTTATCCATCCGCTTAATTTAGATGATAAATCCTGGGCGATTTCCGACGATGTTTTCTCCTTATCATCGGTTTCATTCATTTTCGTAAATATATCGTTGATATAGTTCATTGAATTGTCGAAGTATTTATCGATGTTTTCGTCTTTTTGTGGGTTTACTTGAGCTTTCAATTGAGCTATCAAGTCATTTAGTTTTTGTTGGTCATCTTTGCTGGCTTGTTGAGGCTCTGAAGAGTCTGTTTGAGTATCAGATCCTTCTTTAATGCCCTTCCCTTCGTCGTCTAAACTCTCCAACTCCTTCTCTAACTTCTTATTAATTGGTTCGTCCGACATCTTATTTTTTAGCAATAATTGCTTAGTAAATGAGATCAACCGACTGTGATCAAAATCTCGTAGTGTAGTGCCACAAACCCACTTGAGTCGGCGTTAGGAATAGGAGTTTGGCGTTAGAGTTGATGACTACTTGGGTGACTACGGTTGTGTCTGTGATTACTGCTGGGTGTCATTAGCACCAGGCCCTGCGTCGTCCTGTGAATGCTACCATTCCGTGCAATATCCACGAGGTAAACGACCGGTTAGGTAATAATTTCATCTCACAATATAACAAATTTATCTTAACAAATAATAAGCAGAAGGGGCTAACCCAACAATCTATAGAACAACTCCTAACTAAACCACATTCGTTAACCAACAATCACTGCCTTAAGGCATTTGTAAAGATAAGAATTTCCTCAGGTCATTCTTAGATCTGCTTACAAAAAATATTCGCTAAAATGTCTTCCATACAGAAACCATCAACATGACAACCGAATTGTCATACACTAACGCCTCTAAATACCCCCATACGGTTTCCCGGCCCTAAACCCATATACAAACACAGGTTAACAACCCTTTCAGACACACAAAGGAATTTCGGCACACAACTCCGTGAATTCCAACTACTCCATACTCGAATTTCAACTAGTCATTATTTTTTCTAAATGTGGAGAATAACTGTTTATTTTTTTTATATATTAGTAAAACCACAAATGGAGATTATAAATATAAATAATCAAACGTATCCCGGTTTATCTATAAAAACGTATATGCCCTATATACGGTTCTAGACATTTTAAGGACAGGGATATTTCAAACTTAATTAGTGTCGTCTACGGTTACGGATTATTATATAATCACACTAAGCTAGAACAAGTATCAAAATTTTTTATAAATATCCGTGTAATTGCAAAGGAAAAAATTTGTAAACCGCCAGCTGTGTTTGTGTAATGATACTATTCATTGACTTTTTCTTGTCGATATTCAGAAGTTACTACTCCTATGTTGTGAATGGTGTTACAGGTGTTTCCAACAATATAAAGTATGCGATCAATTCCATAGAGTCAATAGTGGTGGAAACGTTTGACACGCTATTGTATTATATCATGAATTTGATAATGTTGTTACTACTGTTATTTGAATTGATCCAGGAGTTGAACGACAGGATTTTGAACAACATCAATATTGTGGTTACCGGTTATAATCATGATTTCATAAGTAAGATTAATTAATGTGTATATAATATATTTATTAGAGGGTATTACAGGTATTAGAATGTATAGTAAGTACAGGATCATCATACGCCACTGTTGATTTGACAACTATGTTCACCCAACGATGTTATTGTAGCTCTACCCGTGCTATAAGTTGCACTGCTATAAGTTGCCTCTTGGCTGCGATCTGATACATCACAGTCGTACATTTATCAAGGGCTCTGAGGGGCATGTGAAAGTTTCGCTTACTTCATTAACTCTACGGCTGAGACACCGGAATGTACAACATTATACCGACATGGATAATTCTAGCCTTATTTTGTCGGAGTTAACGTCGTGTTGGGTAGAATAAGTTAGCTGTGGTTCGGTTAAATTTATTCATGTTGTGTTAAATGAAATTGTCTATGTTACCATAAATTCGGTAATTGAATGTAGGATTGGCTTGTGATTTTCTGTAGGGCCTTGTTTTTGGCTTTGTGTCACCTGAGTAGCTGCAAGCTGGCTCTGTGTAACTTAAATTTTAAATGGACCATCGTTGCATAAACATTTAGACTTTTTCACAACTTTAAATTTGTCATTTTTACAGTATTGTGTGTCCCTTGAATTATTTTTTATGTAATGGTTTTTACTAGTTGTAAGTCATTCCACTTTGTGTCGATCCATGGATATTCAAAGTATGTTTTCGTTGGAATTCTACCTAGGATAACGTGAATCTGAAAATACGTTGCAAATTCTCTTGTTGCGGCTAGTTCACCACTACAAAATTTAACAGAAGGTCCACAGAAAGATTTATATCCATGCGTAGAGATTCTGGGTCAGATCTGCTTCTTGAATATGACAACAATGTTCCCATTAAATGCCACGCGGTGTTGATATGAGTGCATAGCTGAAGTGGTTGTCAAATATGTTTAACTATGGCTCAGTTTTGTTGGGTCGTTTCTAGGAACCCCTGTTGCTCGACTTTTGACACATTTAGATAGTTGATATATTATGGGCAGTTTCCATTGCATTCTGAATGTTTGCTAGTTTTTATCTTCGTAGTTAGAATTAGAGTTACTTCCTCGCTCCCCTACACTTTGTATATGCGGCTAGAGCTATAGAGAATACTTTCAATAAGAGATCCATCCCTATAAAACCATGGAAAAAGTTGTCCAAAGAGTCACCCAAAAAATCATCCCTAATTCATTTGAATACGAAACAACTGAAAATACCATCCCAAAAAATATTGGCTAAAAAATAATTAAACGCCTGACATAAGACGGAGATATGTTCATTAATTCTAAACCTAACTGGAACAAAGTTTTCAACTGGCTCTGATACCCATGGTCGATTTTCTCGTTACAAATTTTAGAAATCTCACAAAGTATTGTTCTTCCAATAAGTATGTAGCATGATCGTTCAAGTACATGGAATTCCCAACCTTATCAGTATAGGGCCAATGTCTAAAAAATAAGCTCACGCGACCAAAAGGGAACCCCTATCCAAAAAAATATAAGACATTTAATCCTGAATCCATTATTCTCAGGAAGATGTCCAATATGAAACCTATCCCCATGGCCACTATTCCTGAGACGTAAGCATTCAGGATTGATTTGAAGGTGACCTCGCTCCACCAGCCCGTAATTCTCTGATTTAGATTATTTTAAAAATCTATTGACCAAATACCTTGTGTCTTTATCCACAGTAGTGCTATTTGCCTGTTTCTTAGATGCATTCATAGCTAATATAGTTATTAGATCTAAATAAGATTGAGTCTTGTATCGGTCGACTTGTTGCATGCGGCTTGAATCATGGTATTTTTCAATCTATTCCTACGGCAACAAAATGCTCAGGATAGTTTTGGATTAGCCATACGATATTTCACCTCAGGTTTCACCTACTTTCTTTCATACTTATTTTTACTTACTTATTCATCGAAAATTATGAAACTTAAGAGTTGGTATCGATTAATTATGGGGTTAGTATGTGTTAATTTATGCGGCATACACTATACAAGAATACATGCAACCATTAGTTTAACTCAGAGTCTGGGTCGTGCAATATCGTAAACATTTCAATTTAATATAACAGCATCTTGATTTCAGTGATATCTTCAGCCTTGCGAGAAGAACCTGTATGTAGGGCTAATCTTTAATTGGCTTCAATTGAAGTTGTTTGGCTGTATGGAAAATTTACCGGAAAACTTTGTGGGGGCTACGAATCGCATACTAATAAACCGCGAGTTGCAATTTGGCTGCAACCACAAATATGAGTGAACATTTCTCTCTAGATCGTCATGTTGACGGTGATACAAAATTTTCAAGAGGTAGATGGGAATTGAAGGCTGGAGTCAAGATTTTATGGGCTACAGATAACATCAAAACCGAAGAAAAAGAAAATGAGTTGTACTCCGTATTTAGTACTAGACCGATCAATCATCGTGGTGATACATTGAACAATGGGATAATTACTACCAAATTGACCAGTCCCAGCCCTGACATAATCAAACTTGAAACATATCATAATAAGTCAACTTATAAGAATGCAAAAGAGCCAAAATTCGAATTGAATGAAGAAATTGCCGGATCTATCAAGAACAATTCAATTCTGTCTAAAGGTCTAAAAGCTACTGTGAATCAAGGCAAAGACTTTGGAATTACCTTCTCAGGAAATGATAAACTTTTAACTAAGCTTGGTTTAAGATCAATTGGGTACGTAGAAGATTCTAGATACGAAAAACCAGGATTGCAAGGGCATAAAGCTACAGATTATATGACATGTCAGTTACATTTGTCAGTAGGTGAAAGAATTTATGGTTTAGGTGAAAGGTATGGAGCCTTCGTTAAAAATGGGCAACATGTTGAAATGTGGAACGAGGATGGTGGGACTTCTTCTGATGTTACTTACAAAAATGTTCCATTCTATTTATCCAGTAGAGGATATGGAGTTTTTGTTGATTCCAGTCTGAATGTTAATTTCGAAGTTCAATCCGAAAGGACTTCAAGAGTTAACATCACAGTATTAGGTCAAGGTGTAAGGATTTATATAATCTATGGCCCAACCCCTAAAGATGTTTTAACCAAATATGCCAGTTTAACAGGCTTCCCAGCATTACCACCCGCATGGAGTTTTGGTTTATGGTTAACCACAAGTTTCTTAACCGATTACGATTATGACACTGTGAGTTCATTCATTCAAGGTATGAAAGACAGGGATATTCCTTTGAATACCTTTCATTTTGACTGTTTTTGGATGAAAGGGTTCCAATGGTGTGACTTTAAATTTGATCCAAAGTATTTCCCCGATGCTAAGAAGATGTTGCATGATTTGAAGAAGAATTTCAACATTAAAATCTGTGTATGGATCAATTCTTATATCGGGCAAGAATCTGACTTATTCGATGAGTGTGATGAAAAAGGTTACTTTATAAAGACAACAACAGGTTCAAGTTATCAATGTGATTTATGGCAAGGTGGTATGGGAATTGTTGATTTCCTGAACCCTGACGCTTATAAATGGTTTCAAGGCAAATTGAAAGCTTTACTTGATATGGGTGTAGACTACTTCAAAACTGATTTTGGTGAACGTATTCCTTCCAGGGATGTAAGTTATTTTAACGACAAGAACCCTGTGGGAATGCACAACTACTATACGTATTTGTACAATAAGTGTGTATTTGAAGTGTTAGAAGAAACTTTAGGAAAAAATGAAGCATGTCTTTTTGCAAGATCAGCCACAGCAGGAAGTCAAAAATTTCCAGTTCATTGGGGTGGAGATTGTGAATCAACCTTTGAAGCCATGGCTGAATCATTAAGAGGTGGCTTGTCTTTGAGTTTATGTGGCTTTGGATTCTGGTCTCACGATATTGGAGGGTTTGAAGGTAGTCCAGATCCCGCTGTGTATAAAAGATGGTGTGCATTTGGTCTTTTATCGTCACATTCAAGATTGCATGGATCTCATTCATATAGAGTCCCCTGGAATTTTGATGACGAAGCAAGTATTGTTTTGCAGAAGTTCACCAAGTTGAAATTGTCGTTGATGCCTTACATTTACTCTAAAGCTATTGAAGCTCACACAAAAGCCGTACCTGTGATGAGACCAATGATTTTAGAATTTCCTGATGACAAAGCAGCACAGACCTGTGACGGTCAATTCATGCTAGGCGATAGCCTTTTAGTAGCACCAGTGTTTAATGCTGAAGGAGATGTTTCTTTCTATTTGCCTGGAGGAAAATGGTATGGATTATTGGATGGAAAGACCAGAGAAACTTTTGGATCGGGTGATTGGGTTGAAGAATGTCATGATTTCAAATCTCTACCTTTACTTGTAAGACCTGGTAGTGTTTTTATCACGTCAGACATCAAATCTGATCCCAAACATCCAGAATATGATTATACAAAGCAATTCCTTGTTAACATATACAATGTTGAACTGACTAAGACTGTTGAAATTTTCGACTTTAAAGGTAATTCCGTGCTTGGAATTGATGTTATGCCAACATCTTCTGGTTATAAGATCAAATCCAATAAGTCTGTTGAGTTTTCAGCAAGAGTTTTAGGTAAACAGTTGAAACAAGAAAAGTTTGAAGATCATTTAGGTAATAGTGTTGTCTATGGTATTGGTGAGTTAAACCTTGAGTTTGCTTAACAACGTTTCTTCTCGTTGTCTATTTTGTCTATGTACGTCTTTTGAAAATCTCAATCTTTGTACTTTTAACTGTCTTTGTCCGCATCCTCCTATCCTATTAAACCCATCGACACATCAATCTCAGATCTTCTCGATTTGAAATCTCGCGAACACCACAATGGATGAAGTTAATTATTTAACTAAAGAAATCCTTGATCAGTTCCCAGAAGGAACGGATGGTCTTATTGAACTCATCCAAACTCCCCAGGATTCAAGCGTGGTAAAGTCAGAAACAATTGGTACGATTTTCACCGAGATTTTGATGGCATATGAAGAAAAAGTAATAGATGCTACGTCCGTGCTAATGTTCTTAACTTCATGTATAAACAGTGAAGAGCTTGCCACTCAATTTTGTCAGGTTCTTAATGTGTTCCCGTTAACCGACTCAATCAAATTATTGATCAGGCAATTGCATGATACTCAAAGGGGGGTTAAGCCATATATCATTGCAAAAACCATATCACTCGATACCTTAGGTGATATAGGCGTAATACCAAAGGAATCAGCTAAAAAACAGTTCAACACTCGTAAGAGAGACCTTTTATTCACACAGAAGAAGTTCAATTTGTTAATGGAAGAAAGTGAAGGGTACTCAAGGTTAATTGTGGAAGTTTATAACATCTTGAGAAACTCTCATACTCAGTTTCAAACGGAATATTGTTTAAAAATAGTTGACTCTTTAATAGGGCATTATGGTTTAGATACTAACAAGGTGTTTGATGTACTAGTTGATGTATTTGCTAACAATTTGGTAGGTAACGTTGATTTCATTATAAACTTTTGGAAAAAGTCTCGTTGGTGGCCCTCGCTGGAATCTGACAATTCAAGTCTTGAAACTTTGAATTATGGAGGCAATTCAGAATTGAGTAAACTACTTGGCCATAAATTTTTAGTTTATCCATCTGATAAGGCGTTACCTGAAACTTTTAAATTGATGGTAGCGATCCTAATCAAAGAAGGAATGTTCAGTTTTGGTTCCATTTATAGATTCTTAACTCCTAGTGATGAAGAAATGAAGAAGTTTGACGTAGTTTACAAGAAAGATTTAGACGACCAGGTGTTTAAGTCTAGTGCAAATGCTTTAGCTCTAGCAGCTCCTTTGTTAGACGATGAAGAAGATGGCGAGGCTAAGAAAACTACTACCAGAAAGAAAGAGGAACCACTTCTGTTAGAAACGCAAATTTCATTAAACCAAAAGTTTCAAATGTTAAAAACTTGCTTAAGTGTTGGGTTATATTGGCCGTCTATCTACATATTAACTGAATATCCAGTCATGGCTAAGATTGATGAAGAAACTCGTAGTTTGATATTCAGGTTGTTGAAGGCCATGATTGCACCATTATCACAATCCCTTCAGACTTTCACCGCTGAAGACCTCCTGAAGTTACAGACTTCAAAGAAAGTTGCACATTCAAGAGGTAATAATGTTATAGAACATGATGATTTTGATTGTATTACATTGTTATCTTTCAAAGCTACGGTTCAAGATTACAGTCAAAAGCATTTTGTCTTTTTTTATGAAACCTGGGATCAACAACTTCCGGTAATTACCAACACCAATGATTTATTCGAATATTCAAAACATTTGATTAAATTCTTAGATGTGAATATTGCCAGAGATATCCAATTCTTTTCCCAACTCTGTGATATAGCCGTTGATGATCTTGAAAGAAATCAAGATGATGATATCGTCAAAGAGAACTGGTATGTGTATTTCAGAAACTATATCTTCCCTGCCATTTCACTAATTGAAGAGAATAACTTGGTGGTTGATAAGGCATATAAAATCTTATCATTTTATCCCAAAGAGGTTAGGTTTAATCTTTATAGTGAATTACATCAGGTATTATCGAAGAATAATCCATTGATAAAGATATCGTACGGAAAAGCCGAAAAATCTACAAAAGATGTATTGAAGAGATTGTCCAAGGAAACGGTAAGACCCATGATGAGAAGATTGGCAAAGATCAGTTTCTCAAATCCATTGCCTTGTTTCTTGACTATCTTACAGCAAATAGAAAGCTATGATAATTTGAATACCTTAGTAGTCGAAACTGCAAGATATTTCAATGATTATGGTTGGGATGTCATAGCATTGGCTATCATGATAAGATTATCTAGTGGTAGGTCGAATATCCAAGCTAGTGGATTGCATGAAAGACAGTGGATTCAATCATTAGCATCATTTATTGGAAAAATATGTCAAAAGTATCCAAATTCCATTGACCTCGAAACGTTGATTGAATATTTACTCAAATCATTCCATTCTGGTGATACAACTGGGTTAATTGTTTTGAAAGAAATGTTAATGGCAATGGGAGGTATTCAAACTATTTCTAATTTGACCTTGGATCAAATCACTAGATTGAACAGTGGTGAAATTTTACAAAAATCTGTGTTTACTACTATAAATGATACGAGATATGATCGTATGAAATCAGGTTCTATTTTGGTGAAGAGCCTTATAAAGTTGGACAGTATCAATGAGATTTTAGTCTTATTATGTCAGATAGAAGAAAAAATCGTCTATAGCGAAGATGACACTCATTTGAAGATTTTGGCAAGTAGAAAGGATGACTTAGTCACAGTGTTACAATTATTTATTGAGTTGGTGTCATTCTTTGCCATTGGTGACGAAGTCAAGAACTTATTATTACCGATATCTACACTTTATAATGATTACAAAGTCCCATCAGAATGGTCTTTTCAAATTTGGAGAAAGTATTTGGACATTGAAGGAAATGCTCTCAAGAATGACATTAACAATTTAAACTTTCAATCTTCACTTGATAGAAATTTGTATGTTTTCTTTTGGCAATTTTCGTTGTACCATATTAACTTCAATGGAGAGGTATATGATGATTTATTGCAAAAAACTGAAAAATCATTACCTTCTTTGGAATCGGCGCTTGCAAGGAGTAAAAGAGTCTATGAAGCAAAGTCAACAGTTGATGAGAAGCTTCAGGCTTTACAATTAGCCCAGCGTTATCAAAGCCAACTACCAGCTGACAAAGAGTCTCATGAGAATACTTGTAACCAAGTTTTGGAAAGACTTATAAATGAATCACAATCATGGTTTGAATCTGAGGATTCTGTACCAAATTTCTTACAATATTGTATTCTTCCGAGAGCTTTGATTTCCTCGTATGATGGTGTTTATTCCGGTAAATTCTTGTTCAGTTTATTTACGAATAAAGTCAATAACTTTTCATTGGTAAATGCATTAGATTATCTTCTCAAAAAGGGAATTTTGTTTGGATCATTTTTCACTTCCACTCCTTTAGAATCGGAAAATTTCGGTGTTTTCTATGCAGAGATTTTGACTACCCTTAACTCATGGAGAGTGGAAGAAGACTTCAATGCAATTGACTTGGGAATGGATTTTTCTGAATACAAGATGTTGGTGTTTGAGTATCATCGCTCATTACTTGAAGATCTTACTAAAAGTTTACAATCGACTGACTACATGTGTAGAAGAAATGCCATTACATTTTTGAAGAACATCGTCAGCATTTATCCTATAGTCGAAGATCATTGTGTACCATTATCGGATTTGATTCAAAATATCATTGCGACAGAAGATAGAGAAGATTTGAAGTTAGCTTCTAATGCTTTGATTGGTCATTTGAAATCAAGATCAAAAGCTTGGGTTCCTATTTGGGACTTTATTGATATGCCCGAAGAAGAAGTTCAAGCTTTAAAGCTTAAGAAGGAGCAAGAAGAAAACGAAAGAAAGGAGCAAGAAAGACTCAAGAAAGAAGAAGAAAACAAGGCTAAGCTTGAAGCACAACAAGCTGAATTAGAAGCTAAAAAGGCAGCTGAAAAAGCAGCTGAAGCTTTGAAGCAGGCTAATAAATTAAGCTATGAAGGTAGTTCAAGCAACAATAGTAGTCGTCCTGTTTCTCGTGATAATGGTATTGATAAGAAGAAATATGATTACTACTCCAAGTATGATACTACAGGAGCTGATTATATGGCTGTCGATGAACCAAAAGACACACCAGAAACCAAATCAGAGGCTAAATCTGAAGAAACTGAAGAAACCAAGGAAGAAGCTGTTGAAGAGACTAAAAAATATGATTCAACTGAACCCACAGTTTCTGCAGAGCCTGAAGCAAAAGATGATAAAGTAGAAGAAGAATCCCTTGTAATTGAAGAGTCTGATGAAACTCCAGGCGTTGAAGAAAATAAAACAAGTGCTAAAGATGAAGATGATAATGAAAAGCAAAATGAAGCAAAGCCTGAGCAAACTGGTGAAATTATTGACAACAAAGAACCAGAGAAATTGAAGTTTCCTACACGTCCTAAAAATCCTCACTTACCCACGGCTCCAGCAAATGCTGATATTAGAAGTAGAACCCCCTTGGGTCCTCAAAGTGCAGCTCATAATCCAATCAAAAGCCGTACGCCATTACCTCCACAAAGCTTACCACCCTCTTCCCAAGCAACGAGACAGAATTCATCTAGACCTTATGCACCTAATAGACCACATCAAAGACAGTCATATAACCAACAAAATGGAAACGGCTCGTATGGTGGAAGGGGTAATTATTACCAAAACGAAGCACGTCCACGTAGTCAGGCTAAAACCTATGATAATAGAGCACAAGGAAATCATAGAAAAGAACCACCACTGGCCCCTCTGGCCCAGCAAACACCTCCTCCTCCGCCTCCACCCCCTCCAACTAAACCTCCAGTCAAAAGGAAACATGAAGGGCCAAATGGAAGACATCATGATAAACGTCAAAGGTATTAATAAAAGTTACTTATAAAAGTTACTAATAAAAGTTACTGTATATAAATTAATGTACACTATCTAAAGATTTTAATTCGTTATCTATTAATTGGTTCATTTCAGTTTCGTTATCGTCGTAAGGGTCCTCATTCTCTAAAGTAGCCAAATATTGCAGCACTCTTGCCAAGTGTTGTTGGTGCCATTTTAAGTGTCTCTGTAAATCATAATCTCTATTGAAAGTCCTATCACACTTTGGTTTGGGACAGGGAATCCTTTTACCAGACAGTAAGATGTCAAAAATTGAACTTCCTTCACTTAAAGCAGAATTTAAAGATTGAAGGGATTTGACAGATTGGTCTCCATCGTTTACTTCTTCGGATACTCCCCTGTCATAGTTTGTAGCTTCTTCAAAAGCTTTCAAATGTTTCATGTTTAATGGATTTGCTACCAGTCCCTCTAAATCCTTCTCATCAGCTTTTAAAAGTGCATCGGGTAAATTACCATCATGGAATTCGTTGTAATGGCTGATAAGTTCTAATTTCTTAACAAACTTACTGTTACACCATTCACAAGACCATAATTTAGTGATTTTAGACTCGTCATGTGTTATCATATGGGATATCAATCCCAGCTTACCAACACACCCTTTACCACAAACTTGACACTTAATTTTAGGATGGTCAGTTTTGATGTGCAATTGCAAAGCAGACCAAGTTTTAAAGTTCTTAAAACATCCTTTTTCTTCACATTGATAAGTTGGTGTTTCACTATGATATTTCAAGTTATGTTGTGCTAGCCTATATGGACGGTTGAATGTCTTATTACAGACCTTACAACTCAAAGATTTCTCGTGAACTGAAAGAATATGGTGTCTTAAAGTTTGATGCTTATAAAAGGCTTCTTGGCATCCTTCATGAGAACACTTAAACGACTTTTCATGAGTAATCTGGTGCCTTTTCAAATGCTGCGGTGTATTTACTCCTTTACCACATACTGAGCAATGGTATGGTTTACTTTCTGAAGTCTGATGGGAAACTTCATGAGCTTGTAGATGTGACTTCCTTAGGAAACTTTTATCACAATTTTCGAAAGTACATTTGAAAGGACGTTCACCTGAGTGAGAACGTTTATGCTGTTCTAATAATGAAGGTTTTGAGTAGGCTTTATCGCATCCTGTAAAGTCACAAATGTAATTTTTGGGTCGGGATCCTGTGGATGATATTGATGATGGCATTATCTAAATTTGAGACGTGAGATGCGATATCAATCGTGCGATGCATGTCAAAATCCCAGAATTTAATATCCTGAATAATGACACCAAAATCCACCTTTTTCCTATTTCGTTCAACTCAAAAAGATATAACATATTATTTAGGTTTCACTAAAGCTACTTTCATCTCCATATCTCTCGTATTTCGCCGAAAAAACGCAATTTTTTGGCAACACCCTTATCTTTATAAGCGACATCCGGAATTTGACGGGTAAAGCTTCGTTCCTCATGGCCCAATGGTTAAGGCGTGTGGCTACGAATACGCTACAAGGAAACCACAAGATTCCAGGTTCGAGTCCTGGTGGGGAAGCTTTTTTTTCAATTTATCTTTATTACTTTAATATCCAAACATCTGTAAATTTTATGGATACTTCTTCTAGCTCATCACTTTCTAACGTTCACCCTATAGTATCCTACCCCTATAAGAAGCTCTCGCTACGATGAATTCCACAAACGCACAGGGTCCAAAAATCGAAAAATCTCAGAGCCGATTAGCAATCTTACTGGAAGTATACGCCTTTAAGGACACTAATTGGACAGTTTGAAAGGATCTCCAAATCAAGTATGGCATCTAAAACAATTCTTCTTAGGGTGTCTAACACCGGAGAGCCAATCAATAACAGTGCCGTCGAAAATGGGGTGTTAATCTTACCGTCGATACCTTTGCCCGAAGATTACAAAGAAGGAGATGTTATCTTTGAATTGACATTAGTTATGAATGCTGCTTCCAAAGTATCAAGGAATGGTATTGTTTATCTGAATGTTCATGGCAAGGGAGATAAATTTGATAGGACTAAGTTCAAACAATTTCCAATTGAAACTGCGTTCGATAAGGATATCGTGATCAAGATTCCAATTTACCAATCAGGAACTTACTGTTACTTCATCAAATACAATGATAGTGATAATAAAGAGTGTAAAACCCAGGAATTCTATTTCAATGTTCCGCCAAATTTACGTATTAAAGACAAATTTGTACCATTCAATTCCATTAACCTTGAATCGTTGATTTCCAAATGGATTGGTCCTTTGGATGCCTGGGACGGAGTTTTCAAAGAAATCAGCGCCAAAGGGTATAATATGATTCATTTCACTCCATTGCAGGAACGTGGAGAATCGGACTCGCCATATTCCATCTACGACCAATTGAAGTATGATCCCAAATTATTCAAATCCAATGAATTTGCCATTGATTTCATTGGAAAATTATTAGAGAAGTACGAACTTATGTCATTAACTGATGTGGTTTGGAATCACACTGCTAATAATTCTGCTTGGATAAGAGACCATCCAGATAGTGGATACAATCAAGAAACTGCTCCTCGTTTAAGAGCTGCTATTGAATTGGACAAACTGTTGCTAGAATTCTCTGACAACTTGAAAGGTTTAGGATTTCCTACTGTCATAAAGTCAGAAGATGACTTGACTAAATTAAGTGAAGGGATCTCTGAACATGTCTTAAAACCTTTAAACTTGTGGCAATACTATGTTTTTAACAAACAAGACACTTTAACTGACTTAGATTCAAAATTCAACCAATCCAAATCAGTGCAACCTATTGACATACCAACATCAATTGATATTTCAAACTTAAAAGAATTGGCTAAGTTTGTCTTGGAAGTTTGTAACACCCACCCCACTACTATCATAGAAGACAGATACTCCAATAAGTTAAACACTGAGAAATTCTTAGGAGTTCTTTCCAGTTTATTTAACAAAGACCTTAATAACATTGAGTTACAATTATTAGAGAATAAGGCATCACAAATTATTGATGAAATCAATTTAAACTTATATGCAGAATATGATGATGATATTGCTAGCATTAAGAGTCAATTATTCAATAGAATTAAATATTTAAGATTAGAAGACAATGGTCCAAAATTAGGAGAAATAACTAAAAAGAACCCATTAACCGAACCTTATTTCACTAGATTCACTTCTAATGGTAAAGAATATGCATTAGCTAACAATGGATGGATTTGGGGTGGTAATCCACTTGTTGATTTCGCTTCAAACAAATCAAAAGCTTATTTAAGAAGAGAAGTTATTATTTGGGGAGATTGTATCAAATTAAGGTATGGTAATGGACCCGAAGATTCTCCTTACTTGTGGAAAAGAATGATCGAGTATACCGAATTATGCGCTAAGACTTTCAATGGTTTTAGAATCGATAATTGTCATTCAACTCCTTTGCACGTTGGTGAAAGGTTGTTAGATGCTGCTAGAAACATCAACCCCGATTTATACGTTGTTGCTGAATTATTCAGTGGTTCAGAGGAGATGGATAAGATTTTTGTCGAAAGGTTAGGTATTAATAGTTTGATCAGAGAAGCTATGCAAGCCTGGAGTGTAGGAGAATTATCTAGATTGGTTCACAAACATGGTGGAAGACCAATCGGATCGTTTACTTGGTTGCCATTAGACGAATACGCATATCCTGCTACCACTGAACCTAAATCTAAAACCTTGGAAATTCCAAAAGTCTTAACTAACCAAGCGCCTCATGCCTTATTTATGGACTGTACCCATGATAACGAAACTCCAAACCAAAAAAGAACCGTAGAAGATACTTTACCTAATGCTGCTTTAGTTGCCTTTTGTTCAAGTGCAGTAGGAAGTGTTTTTGGATATGATGAATGTTACCCACATTTGTTAGATGTAGTTAATGAAGAAAGACAATATACCTATGGTAAATCAACCGGAGGTATTGGTGAAGTAAAAGCCAAATTTTATGAAATTAGGAAATTACTTGCTGCAGAAAGTGAAGACATTTTAAGAGATCACGAAATGTATATTCACCACGAGGGCCAATACATTACTATTCAGAGGTATAATGCTAGGACAGCCAAAGGTTGGTTTTTGATTGCCAGATGTAAGTTCAGCGATCATGAGCCAGATCAAATCTTGTCGCCATGTATTTTGAATGGTACAAAAGTTAAGAAAGAATTTGCTTATACTCTTCATAAAGCAGGTGATTATAAAAAAGATGAAAAGTATTTGACATCAATCCCTACTAAATTAGAAACTTTAGAATTGCCTGAAATTGAGTTCAGCAACAATGAGTCTATTATAAGAGTTGATGAAAGATTCATCCCAGGTAGTATAGCCGTATTTTCCACTGAAATTCCTGGTGTTGATGTTAGTTTAGATAATTACGCTAAAGAAGGAGGTATCGAAGAATCTGCTGATTTAGATTTATATGACTTAAATGCTTTATTATACCGTTGTGAATATGAAGAACGTGATTATAGTGGTGGACAAGAAGGTACATATAACATACCCGGATATGGAAACTTAGTATATGCTGGATTAGAAGGATGGAACTCGGTTTTAAAAGGGGTCATTTGGGAAAATGCCTTAGCTCATCCTCTTAGTAATCATTTAAGAGATGGTGAATGGGCTTTGGATTATGCGGTTAATAGATTAGACAAATATTCGTCACCTGGTTTGGATAGATTCAAAAAATGGTTGGAATCAAGAATTAATGCCATAAGAAAAGTTCCATATTTCTTAAGACCACACTTTTTTGCTTTAGTTATTGGAACTGCATACCAAGCATGTAGATTTAGAAGTTTAAGGTTATTGGGTCCTCAAATTCAAGGTTCAACTAACTTCATTCAAAGTTTGGCATTGACCTCAATTCAAATGTGTGGTAAGATGAAAAATACCTCGTTATATCCTGATAAGCAAGTTGGATGTATGGCAGCAGGGTTGCCTCATTTCTCTAATGATTACATGAGATGCTGGGGTAGAGATGTGTTTATAGCATTCAGGGGGTTATTGATTGTTCCTGAGAGATATGATGATGCTAAAACTCACATTTTAGGGTTTGCTAAGACGTTAAAGCATGGATTAATTCCAAATTTATTAGATGCTGGTAGAAACCCAAGATATAATGCCAGGGATGCAGCATGGTTCTTCCTTCAAGCCATTCAAGAATATGTAGAACATGCACCAGATGGGGAATCTATTTTAGATGAAAAAGTCAGCAGAAGGTTCCCATTAGATGATACCTATATACCAGTTGATGATCCACAAGCTTTCAGTTATGAGACTTCTATCAGAGATATAATTTATGAAATCTTATCGAGACATGCAAAGGGAATTAAATACAGAGAGGCCAATGCTGGAGTTAACTTGGACTCGCAAATGAAAGATATTGGATTTAATGTTGAAGTCAATGTTGATTGGAGTAATGGGTTGATCTTTGGTGGACAACAATTCAACTGTGGTACATGGATGGATAAAATGGGAGAAAGCGAAAGAGCTGGAAATAAAGGATTCCCGGGGACTCCAAGAGACGGTGCAGCTATTGAAATTCAGGGATTATTAAAATCAAGTTTAAGATTTGTTAATAAACTAGGGTCAAAGTTCGGATACACTGAAGTCACAAGGGCTGATGGTACAACTATCAGCTTTAAAGAATGGGAACAACTAGTTCAAGACAATTTCGAAAGATGCTTCTATGTGCCATTAAACCCGGAAGAAGATAAAGAGTATGATGTTGATCCTTCAATAATTAACAGAAGAGGTATCTATAAGGACTTATACAGAAGTGGTAAGCCTTATGAAGATTATCAATTGAGGCCAAACTATGCCATTGCTATGACGGTTGCTCCAGAATTATTTGATAAGTCAAAAGGGTATAAAGCCCTTAAGATTGGTGACGAAGTTATTAGAGGTCCAATTGGTATGAGAACTCTTGATCCTAGTGATTGGAATTACCGTCCATATTATATCAACTCCTTAGATAATGATGATTTTGCAACTGCTAAAGGAAGAAATTATCACCAAGGACCTGAATGGTGTTGGAACTTAGGGTTCTTTTTGAGAGCATACATTAAGTTTAGTGTTTTTGAAGCTAAGATTAGCGAACCATCAGTTGAATTGTTAACTGACTTGAATGGTAAGATTCAAGAACACATTAAATGGATCAAAGAAAGTCCATGGGCAGGATTAACAGAATTGACTAACAAAGATGGTGAGTTGTGTAATGATTCTAGTCCTACACAGGCTTGGAGTGGATCGTGTTTATTAGATTTGTATTTTGATTTGTGGAAGAGTTAGACTGTTTAGAGTGATACATAAATTTGCAACTTACGCTCTCGGTTCTGAGGCTGGACTTCTCTCATCTGCCTCGTAACTTGGCTGTCACCAACACAAATGCGAAAGTATTGTTACGCGTAAACATGGTTGGTGAATCGAGAAGTGAGTTATTACAATGGATTAATTCCACCCTTAGCCTTAACTATACCAAGGTAGAAGATTGTGGTACAGGTGCAGTATATTGCCAATTGCTTGATTCCATATATGGTGATGTGCCAATGGCTCGGGTCAAGTTCAATACCACCAATGATTATGATTACAGGAGTAATATGAAAATATTACAACAAAGTTTCAGTAAACACGGGATCACTAAAAGCATTGATGTTGAAAAATTAGTCAAATGTAAATTACAAGATAATTTGGAACTATTACAATGGTTTAGAAAGTACTGGATGCAGAACAAGGATGTAAATAGTGAATATGATCCTGTTAGTAGACGACAAAAGAGGTCAGTTTCAAGGTTGGGCCAAACTCCACCAAGCTCAAGAATAGTACAATCGCCAGGTTCAGCTAGATCTGTTAGTTCCAGGTCTATCACTTCGGAAAACAATCATAAACCGGGAATTTTACCTGGCAAACGTATTGTAAGTAATCCAGTCAATTCAAGTAATAAGTTAACATCATTGAACAAAGAACTAGCTGAAGCTTTTGACCAAATCAAGGCTTTGTCGGCGGACTTGCAAAATTGCCAAGCTTCTTATGAAGAAAGTGATGCTGAAAGAATTTTCTATTATAACAAATTAAGACAAATTGAAATATTGGTCAGTAACACACAAACTAGCGTTAATGAAGGGGCAAACATTGATGTTATGGAGTTAACTAACGAAATATTGATGATTATTACTGCTACAACTGATGGGTTTGAAGCTAGTGAATATCAAGAGCCTGATCAGGAAATGATTGATAATGAGACTTTTTAGGCCAGCTTATGAATAACTGTGGGTTGGATCATTAAGACATACCTACAAAGCAGTTTGTTACTCCCTACCTCAATGCACCAATTAGCCACATCGTCTACTCACACTTTAATCCATCCCACAGTTTTTTAAGTTAGACACGGTTCTCACACTACTTTCTAACTTCATCTCTTTGCACCTAAAAAAATTTTAACTTGATAATAAATTTTATTCTAATACATAACAAAATAAAAGATAATTGTTAATTTCCCGTTGTTAGCTTTCCACATACTTAAGTGATTATAGAAACTCCCAAAAAAAGTTTTGAAGCAACGAGCCAACCTTCCAATTCCATTATAATTGTCATAATATTCAATTAGCAGCATTGTATAAATAGAGATAGACTGATTGCAGCATAAAAGGACTGGAAACTAATATGACAACCCATGGTCATTATAACTATAATAGGCGAAATTCCACAACCGCTGTACCTTATACGATTCCAGTGAAGCATCAATATCATCAGTCTGAACCATATTCATACTATAATTATGAATCCCATTCATCTAATTCACATTCATTCACTCAGGAAGAACACAAAATACCCCACATGAATGGCTTCAGACGTCATTCACATACACATCATAACTATCGTCAAGGATCTCCTAACAAAGAGGATCAAGTCACAGATCAATCATTGCATTCAAATCAGTCACAAGACCATTATCGAGATTCAAACCAGGATCACCATGTGTATCACTCGGGTTCTGAAGAGTATGATATAATACTGTCTAGTGTTCCAACACTCAGCAGAGAATTTGTAGTCCGTAGAATAAGTGAAGGTGAAACTGGAAGATTAAAAGAAGAATTAAAATGTGAAGCTTGTGGTAAAGGTTACAAACATATAAGTTCCCTAGCTAAACATTTATGGGAGCATACGCCGGAATGGAATGTCACAAAGAAATTGTTAATTTCAAAACATCAACAAGTGCAGTTGCTTGAAGCTGCTAGTATCTTAGTTGGTATGAATGAAACTACTAGCAGAAGAAATAGTATATTGAATGACGATGATATACCGCCTAGTATATCGAGTCCAGTTGATGGTAAGGTGTTATCGGGAGGATATTTAGATACAGTGGTGAAGAAAAGTAGATCTAGTTCTATATCTAGAGAAGGTGATGAAATAGTTGGGAAATTAGAAGGTTAATATAAGGGATTGGAATATTGTTCTCGCCTCTTCTCTTGTTATCTCTATTTAGTCTCTGTAGAAAAATCACTAAACTTCTAAAGCTTGCATCAATTCTGTAACCGAAAAGCTAACCCAAGTCTTCTAACATGAAGCACCCTAGACCCTTAGACATCACTCCTCCCGCTTCCCCTACAACCTCATCAGACTCGCGTAAAAAAAAACTTCACTATCCATCGAATCATGGTTTTGACTTGATTATCAACTATCTAATATCTTCTTACTATTATCGATCGTTCTGATTGATTATTTGAAGCGAAACACGATTCATGTGGATTTTATAATAAAAGTGCATCATAGTACATCAAGAGTTTATTTTTGTCTTACCTTTTGGTGTCTCCAAGAACACATACATTATTCTATTTACATGCTACTCTATTTGAATTTTTATTTACCTTTTATTTATTTGAGCTGATTTATTTACAGTAATTTATTTACATCGTTTTATTTACATTTGTATGTTCTTGTTCGTTCGTTTCGGTAACGTTTTGAAATGTTTGACTTGATTTGTTTTGGTTTTATTTGTACCCACAAATCAACTAGAACCCCGATTTAATCACATATAGGTCGACTACTTAGGAGCTTGAGGTTCGTCAGGTCCAGTTATGATTTCACCTGTCAAAGGTTGTACCTTTTGATACTCTTCCTTTAATTTCATTTGTTCTCTGTGTTCTAAATCATTCTTCATTAATTTCATTCTCTTTTGTTCTAACCTTTTGGCATCCTTGATAGGTCCCTCTCTAAGACTTGCTCTTTCAGCTTGTTGAGAGAAATTAATAAAAACGAATGAACCTACAGCAAATACAATAGATGCACCTAAAGTTACTTTGGAAGCAGTTGACATGATTTCTCAATTTTCCAAATCGTTACGACTTAACCAATAATAAATATACGAGGCTAGATCTAGGCTGTCTAGGAGATTGTCGAAGATAATGTTTGCTGCTTAGATAATTCATTAGGGGGCTATAATACACAATTAAGGGCAGTAGGAAGAGATAATTACAATTTATTAGTCGTCACATACTGACTGGCCAATACCCCACCATAATTATTATATAAGCCTAATAAGCTCGACGGGGTAATTCCGCTTAAGCATGTAAACCCCCATTATTCTTCTAAACCAATAAACTGGGAACTAAAATTAGATTAGGGGTCTAGTTGAAAGAATGCAAGAACCATTTATAGTTAGCTGGTTAGGTTATTTCGGACTTATCCATTGTCTCTAACAATGATGCTATATCATTATAAATTCCCTTTCAACAGCGTAAAGATTAGAAAAAAAAATACATATCTTTATATAACCATTCCAACTATGTATTCAACTCTTATATCCTTCAAATATCTCATCGTAGCCTCTTCAAACCTCAGTACCACCACACAGTTAATTCTTAACTCGTTCGAGCCTGCTCAGAAAAAATCCTCACTTTTGAAACTGGACATTCCAAAGCAGACATCAGAACAAATTGTATAAACAGTTCAGTAGGTTTCTAAGTTTTCATAGTATGTAAATACCACACAGTTTTAGAATTTTGTTTGCATGTATTGAGGTCAACCGTAACCCTAGTATACTACAGTTGACTGCTAAAGCAAACAAACATAAATAAAGTCTCCGTACTAACAAAGTTATAGATGAATTTAAGCAATTCATTTGATAAACCAAAAGTTTCAAATTTGACCAAAAACCTACAACAACAACAGAGCCAACCTCCATCCCAACCACAAACTCAACCGCAAGATCAAAGTCATTCACAAATTGACAATAATCAACAACAACATCGATCACAAGAATCACAACCACAATTCAATGATTCATCATATTCTACGTTTAACTCATTCCCATCACAACCACAACCACAACCATTTCAAAACTCACTAAATATTCAAAGTTTACCGAATCACCCTCCAAGCTATTCACAATCAATCAACAAGTTCAGTTCATTTTCAAATTCTCATACAAATTCATTAAACTATTTACCGTCAACCCATAATACCCCCAACATTATCGGGTCATCATATTCGTCAAATAATAGCTACAAGTTGAACCAATTTAATCCATCCCATTCATTTCCTACCACAAATGTGAATTTGGATAATGTACCACAAAGAAACAGTTATGCACATCCTCATCCCCAACCTCAACCACAACCAATTCCGAGTATTCAACCACTGGGCAGTGGGTCCCAAGTTCCCCAAAGTTACCAGCATCAAAGCTTTCAGAATCAAAGTTTCCAAAACCACAGCTTCCAAAACCAAAGTCTTCAGGGCAGCTTCCAAAACCCTGCCATACCCAACGAGGTCGTGCCTGATCATTACATGACATATCAAGAATTTTTCAATAATTTAACCACAAAAGCAAGCAATGAAGACGATGATGATCATTTGAATATAATCGACTATCCTGTCAATGATTTAATATTAATGTTATCCTGTTTATTAACTAAAATTATCGAAGCTAATGATAAATTACATCCTAACCATTTTGATAATACCATAGCTTTAAGGCAAAGATTAAAACTGGAAAAGTCCAAAAGAAGGGCCGAAACTGAGGGAGGTGATAACGACCAACAATCTAATGAAGAATTCCACCAAGAAGAAGATGCCGAAGACGAAGAAGATGAAATGAAGAATAAGTATTTGGCGAATGTTTTAGCATTCCATGGTACTAACGTTCCAGGGATTTCATTGCATGCATATTTATCAAGAGTCTTAAAATATTGTCCAGTCACTAATGAAGTCTTTCTATCCCTTTTAGTGTACTTTGACAGAATTGCTAAAAAAGCTAATAATTTGAAGAAAGAAAAGGAAGATCAAGAACAATTATTCGTAATGGACTCTTACAATATTCATAGATTAATTATCAGTGGTATAACAGTGCTGTCGAAGTTCTTTTCAGATATTTTCTACAAAAATTTAAGGTATGCAAAAGTTGGGGGGTTGCCATTGGAAGAATTGAATTATTTAGAATTGCAATTTCTTTTGTTATTGGATTTTAAGTTAATGATTAGTGTGGAGGACTTACAGAACTATGGTGACTTGTTACTAAGGTTTTGGAAGAGAGAGCAAATCACTAACCAGCTAATTGATAACAATTTTGATGGCCAGATTCCTCTGGGAGTCAACGTTGGATCTTCGAGTGGTGCAACTGGTGCTGGTGAATCGGGTAGGGGTAATTAATGAGGCGAGTGCTAACCGAAGAAAATCTCGCATGGGGGCTTCAGCCATTTCTACGCCTCAAATAAGGAAATTATTGAGTGGTTAAAAATATGTATACGAATTCAAATAGCATTTATAGACAGTGTAATATACTATGATAATGAATATAAAAATCTTTAGTTTGTTTTTTTTTTTTTGTGTTTCTTATGATTTATTTTTTTATGTTTTTTCAATTTTATTTTCTGTATTTTTTGCAGTTTATACAAATTTGAAACGTCATTTGATTTCTTTTCTAAAGTGGCCATAAAAAAAAATAAAATCTTTAAAGACATATAGTATTGAACTACTACATCACTTGAGTAAGTCGATTCGATCTTAAAGTCCAAGCAAAGAACATTTAAGCTTAGCCAAGATAAAAATCGATTGCTAAAGACGTGTTATGAGACTCATACACATTAGGTGTCACAATAAATATATTAATCTATAAACATTAAAACACTAGCTAATGAATGAACCTATATAAACTTACATCCTCTATACTCTCTATGAAATAAATATATTAAAAACAAATACTAGGACCCTTCCTGCCTTATTGTCCCTGCCCTATTAGCCGTATAAATCATCACCTTACCTAAAACCGTACCACACTAATCTGTTGGAGATCTCCGTTATTAAAAGTTATCTCTAACCACCCATGCCTCTTACTTAGGTTTGGGAATCCATTTGACGTCTTTAATACAATACGAATCGCTACATCCACAATCTCTTGGTTTCAAATCACTTTGTTTATCATGCACAACTAGACATGGATGATAAGGTGGAACAGTTTTAGGGGCTTCAGACCTTTGTGGGGGAATATACGTGTTTTGCAATAATTGTGACAATCTTGGTTCATCCATATTTATTATTTAAAACTCTTTAAACTCGTTGCTGTTATTATTATTTGTGGTTTTATAAAAGGTGTTATGACTAAGGATTTGAAATTCCTTTTAACTGATAAGAACTCGTCCTGCATGTTGTCGGAGCGGGATTGCCGTTTACAGAAGGGTCATAGGGAGATGATTCAAGTCATTCCATAAATGGTTCCGCTACGAAAGTAAGCAAATATTGACTTTAATGTTCTGTTTATTTCATTGTAACTATGAATATGTAGAAGATTAAGATTACCTCATGAGCTAATAATAGACGTTCTTTATTTGTAGGGTTCAAAAGAAGGTGAGCAGCAGCAATAAAAACATAAGACATAAACCAGGTAAAAGTCGAGCGTAGAGAGCAAGTCTCGCAAGAACTCAATTGGCAACGCATGTATAAAATGGGCTAGATAGTTGCCTGAACATGCCAATATTTCTTGATCGGAAAAATGACTATTTTCGTCCGATTATATAAACGGCACATAACTGTCGTGTGAGGACAAGTATCTGCCATCGTACTAGTAGTGTTGTATATTCGAACGGTTTCAATAGGCTGAATCATATACATTAATGCTCTCAAACATTACAGTGAAGCAAGTTAGGCTGACTTGATCAATTGCTCTTTTGTCATTAAATTTGGCTTTGATCTCTCGCACTGCTATTAGCAGAACTTTATCAGTTTATGAATGTGAGGCAGGTGTTAATAATTATTTTCTTTTATATCCAGTTATTGATTGCGTTGGAACTGGTTTACTTGGAACTGGTTTACGTCTCTGAGTCTGACAGTGTAGTCAATTACACTGGTCACAACATCACTTTATGCACTTTTAACTGTGTCACAGGTCTCGATGGTAACAGACGGATATTCATAAAGCTTGTAAACTATACTAATGTTAAAATTTTAGCTGAACAAAGCGATTTAACAAATCCATCATTCAATGATACTTTACTTGGGAAACTATTCAATAATACTACAATACCAGGCACCGTGATTGATATCATAAAAGAGTCTAGTAACCAAAAGAGGACAATCCCAAGCGAGCAGTGGGGTGTTAGGGAAGTATCTATTTTTAAGAATTATGTAAGAGATTTCAATTCCAGATGGATCAAGGATAAGTTCGATCATGTATTAACTTGCTTTGCTGTTTTTGTAGACAATATAGTCAAATTAGCCATTAGTGCAATGGAGATTGTAGGAGGTGCTGAAAAATGTGATGGTTTACTATTAGCGGTAGTGACTGAAAAAGGTATACCTTTCAATATAGCATTTTCAGGATTACTGACAGGCAGTTATACATATTCCACTTGTCCTACTAATATCAGCCAGGCAAAGTTAGAAGAAGTTCTTGGATGGTCTTTGAGGTTTGAACCAACTAAATGGTGGACTGCAAGAACAACTTATCCAGATGGATTTAAGGCTGAGATTTGGGGCGAACGTGCAGACATAGGTTTTTCAATGTGGGTTAGACGATAATGCTTGAACCTTCTATACATGTGTTACATAATTAAAAGCATAGAAACATTCGTTTCAGTTTAAACAGCTTAACTTCACTTCCTACAACACACCAGACTCTCCACATTAAAAAAGAAGAGATGTTTCCTATGAATACAAAATATATTTATGTATATAAGATGATTTGTTACATTAAATTATGGAGATAACTTATTTCTTACCAGTTTTTTTGGCAGCTTTCTTTTCCTTTTCTTGTTGTTCCTTTAAGACTCTTTTAACAATCTTTTGTTCTTCAATTAAGAAAGCTCTAACAACTCTGTCTTTAACACAGTTAGCACATCTTGAACCACCGTAAGCTCTTTGGACAGTTTTGTGAGTTTTGGAAACTTGAGCATATTCTCTTGGTCTTAAAGTGGAGATACCAGCTAAGTTTTCACCACAGTCACCACATTTTGGTCTTGAAGCGATTTTCTTTAAGTGGTGAGCAATTAATTTACCACCTGGGGTTTTAACAACCTTGATTTTGTTAGATTTGGTATTGTCTATAATTGTTAGTATCGAGTGTTATGGGAGGGTACAGGTTCATAGTAAGTTTAAGTTTTATGTACAATTTGATTGGAAATTGTTTGTTATGAATAGCAGGTACAGCATAACATAATATAACATTAAAAGTCTCTTTTTGATGATATCGACTTTGCACTTCCTTCTTCATGAAACATTCCTGATGACTTCAATAAATTCTTTCATTACAAATTCTTCACTTGGGATCAAATCTTTGTTGTCATAAAAAACATTAAACTTGCTATATAGAACCTAGGAACAATCTCGTCCTATTAAAGACTATAATAATGAAACATACATGGATTTCTTCTTCTGAAAGTAACACGTCCAGCCATTATGATAATTGAGTATTAGAAAACTTTTCAGAAATTTTTCAATTAAAATTTTTCTCAAAAGTTTTTCAGTAGTGCGACATTTTACCATAGTAAAATGTTAAACTTCACTAGTTAAAGTGAGGTCCAAACATCACGACATAGAGACATTTTACCTAAGATCCCAAAGTGTGTATTACTCAAATGAGACTGTTTTAGTTTGGTTTAGGGTTATAACCCTAAGTACATATAAACTTAATAGAATGAATTTATTGAACTAAACATCTACCACAGTTTATAACTTGGAAGAATCTTTTTCAACAGCAACGGATTCCATTTCTAATGCAACACCTAAAGGTAATTCTTTAACAGCAACACAAGATCTAGCTGGTAAGTGTTTGTTGAAGTACTTGACGTATACTGAGTTGAATTCAGCAAATTGGGTTTTCATATCGGTTAAGAAAATAGTATTTTTAACAACATGATCTAAAGAACTGTTAGAAGCTTCTAAAATTCCTTTAACGTTTTCAATAACTCTTTCAGCTTGTTGAGCAATTGTAGGGTTACCTTCTAATGGTTTACTATCTGGAGTATAAGGAATTTGACCAGAAACATAAATGAAACCTATTGTTAGTATATAATGATTTAAGCCGAAAAATAAAATAACATACCATTTACTTTCATAGCTTGGGAGTATGAAGCAACTGCTGGTGGAGCATTAGTAGTTTTAACCTAATTTGTTAGTATACTGAAGTTAATGTGAGACTTGATCTGACTCAATTGGACCAATTGACACGACTGAACTCACTCAATTTGTCTTTCTGTATCACAAGAAATGAAAATTCAAGTGTCATAAATGATACTTACAGCTTCGAGTTGTTTTGATGCCATTCTTGAAGAGCTTAAGGATCTAATAAGGTTACGGTTGAACATTGAGGTTCGCGGTCGGAGTAGAACTGAGTCAGAACTATGTCTAACTATATACAGAAGATATTCTAGTTTTATGATTTGCAGAAAGCTTGAAGTTATATAATACAAATGTCGTATCGGTTAATATTAATACAATCTTTGATAGGTCATCAAATACCCTTCATAATGTTCGTATGTAAAGGAAAGTCTTATGAGCTACTTCCTTTTCTTTGATTTCTTGTTCTTACTCTTCTTGGACTTTTTCTTCTTCTCCTTCTGTGGTTCGACTTTGCCTTCTCCTTGTGACTCTTGAACATCCGCATCTGATTCAGGAAGATCTTCTGGTAATGAAGCAATGGCATAGCTGATTCCTCTAGGGCCCAAATAGCGCTTTAGTCTTGGTAATTTCTTCAAAACCGCACGTATAAAGGGAGAATGCTTGGAAAATTCAGGAAATTTGACCAAGAATTGCCTGATCACAGATAAAGGGTCACCATCCACACTAATTTTAGCATTACCGACAGTTTCTGTCTCTATTGCCCATAGTATCACATTAATGATTTGATAAATGTCTGTCTTTGTACCGCCGGTCTTCTCACTAGACGGATCGTTTTCTATTGGTGTGTCCTCTACCTTTTCATTATCTAAAGCCTCCGTAACCACTGTCCCCACTTCATCGACAGTTTTCTCTTCCAATTGCATGGAAGACATCTCAAAGAACAATTTCCTAGCCAATGGGACCAGGCTCATGTACCGGAACAAAAACATTGTAATTACATGTCTAGAACTCACTCTGGGGCCATCATCATATTCGGTAGGTGTTTTTGAAAAACACAAGACCTTTTCTGATTTCAACTTAGATATCAACATGCAAATTAAATGGGCAAATTTATTACAGACAGACTGAGGCAAAACTACTTCATAGCCTTCCTCATTCTCAATACCATCAGCTGCCGATAAGAATTCCACAGCATTTTCAATGAATGTGTTCAACAATACTGCCTTTTCAGTATCATCTAATTCTAAGATTTGCCCGCATCTACTATTTTTGAAGGACCCTTGGTTCAAGGGATATCCTATCAACAACTGGCATATGAAATCAATGTAATTATGGGATAAATTCATACGATGTGCCAAATTGAAAAACATCACAGTTCTGAAACCACTACACAATAGTATTTCAACAAAAAGAGCTTTGGCAAACTCAGGATTGGCTGCTAATAATAATTCAAAATTATTAGACGAGTAGACTGGAATGACCAAATTCTTAGAAATAATCATTGCCGTAGCTACTGGGTCAGCTTCATGTATTAAATAACCCATTGTGACTGTGCTAATTCGATCTTCCATGAAAAAAAGCTCAGACCAATAGTACGTGAATCCAATTCTATTGATAATGTTTTGTAGGGTTTCTTGAGATGGAGGGTCGATGTTTGTAATTACATCCAACAAGTAGTTCCGGATTGTCTGATTTCCTGGGAGATCACGAATAAATGGAGCTGAACGACGCAACGTTCTGAACGGCTGAAGTACTTCCTGTTTGAACCAGTCAGCAATCTTCCGGTTTTCACCTTTCGCATTATCACCATGAACTTGTCCAGCTATGTAGTCATCTAGATCGTCACCGTTAATGAATCTGTGTAATAAAGTCCGTTGTGTAACTTGCGATTTAGTTAGGTTCTCCGAATCCTCGTTAAATTTCGTTATCTCATCAATTCCATCTTCTGAGTCAGACAATACTTCAGCCACAAAGCCCGATAATTGCCCATCTGCAAGTTTCTGTATTGCATCAGGTCCGTAATCTATGCCCTCTTCTTCCTCGTCATCGTCTTCCGATGAAAGGAACATGAACTTCAATTGCTCATCTAGACTATCAAATGACTGAAACTTCTTGTCAAATATCTCTTTGTACTCTAAATCGAGGTCAAGGTATAACACCAACTGGCATAATTCATAGAAATGTATGTCACTGGTTAAGGCTCCACCACTGGAATGTTGTCGATGGTTAGGATAAAGGAAATCAAGTAAACTTATATGATTAAAGTCGACATAATAATCATTATCCATAATCCCTGATGTTTGATTTAATATGTAACCCAATACATACCTTACCATAGAAGCACCTTTTAACATTTCGATTATTACTGCTGGGGTATCAATGTCTTGTTGTTCCATATAATCGTCAATGTCTAATGCAGTTTGAACTATCACGGTATATAACTTCCAGAGTTCGATGAATTTAAATGTGTAAGGGTTTAATGCTAAGTTTGTTTTCCCTTTTTCATCACAATAAAGTTGATTAAGGCAATTTAATAGGATAGCGACCATGGAGTACGTTATTCGTAGATTAAATACATCCTTAGTTAATGCAGTGTTTGGCCCCCAAACTGGTAATGCTTCTTCCCAAGCAGGACAATTGATTGCGTATACGAATTTATGGGTCCTTAATGACAAAAATGGTAGAATCTGTGTTAATATTGCAAACAACTGATAAGACATTTTATACTTGATTGTCTCAATAGGTGCATCTTCGTACGACGGCTGTCGACTTAATTGTTCTGTGATTTTGCAGTATTGAATTCCAAGTAAAACTTCAGTCAAATATTGGATCCCCAAACAATAATCATCACTCTCTGAAGGTTGGGTTTTAGGATCACATAAACATAATAAACTTAAAAAAATGTCTTGGTCATTTTCTTCAATTTCAAATAGTTCCATTAGTTTCTCATGATTTCTACCACCCGGTGATCGGAATGTACTTGAATTTGCCGGTATGATATCATGGGCTACGTCATACTCCTCTTCATAATCTGAATAATCAGATTCTTCCGATGACATAGTACGTCTTTTAGGCTATTGGCAAATTCCGCGCATCACATACTTAAGAGACTTATAGTGTAGAGACTGTAACTCATTAAATGTCTATAAAAATAAATAAGGTCTCATTTTTCTACGGAAATTACAGCACTTAATCCCTTACCAAAAATACCTCTAACCTTAGAAGCATCCTGTCTACAATAGGCCACCAACACGGCCATACTGAAAGAAAATACTAATCTCTCAATTAGTAAACTCTTATCTGAACTTTCTGGAGGAACTAAAGTCCCAATGGCTCTTGGAAATACGAAAAGAGCCAATTCCTTACGACGTTGTGCAGTTTCAACAAATCCACTAAACCCACACGCTATAGCACCAGCTGTTGGTGCGTATGTTACATCCCAGGTTGTCTTTGGAACATTTGGGAACAATTTAGGAATCAATCTCTTTCTGGTTAAACAAACTGCGTACCAATAAAAGCTGATAAAAGCTCCCAAGAAACACGAGGATCTAATTGACAGAGTCAAAGCCCTTTTAATTTTCGATGCAATCAGAACATTACGTCTTGGTATTAACAACATTAAAAGGTTTAAACCACCGTATAATTTGAAAGCAAATTCAAATCCTCTTTTAAACCTCCATAAAGCATGTAATTCACAATTTGGTGTTTGGAAGGCATGAACAAGTTCACAATCGACAGGTTGAACATCTTTCAAATTTCCTCGTTTAGGATCTTGGCCATATCTTAAACAATAATCATGTAAAGTAGTTGATTCTTGACCATATTTATCAATCCCATGATGTAAGTTACTCAAAACTTTAACAATGTCTTTATCCATATTTGCAGCCGAAGTAATCCAATTTCTATAAGCGGGAGGTAATCTTCTTGGATGAAAGAACCACGAGTACATGATCAAAGCACTTGAAACTATAAACAACAATCCATCCCCGAATGGTTGTAAGAAAGTGGGTAACACGGCACTTAAAGATGAAGATAAAGCCGTATCTAAAGCTCTACTAAATACCAACAATGTCAAATCTAAAGAAGCAAATCTTCCATAGCCAAGAATATGATTCTGAAATCCTGGGAATGCAACCGAGGCTGCTATAAATGACGACAAGAATGTTGATATAAACAACCGTTTCATAGGGTTTCTAATCCTGACACCAAACCCTTTCAAGTTCTTGGGAGTCAAAGCTTTTGCTATAATTGGTTCTAGGACATTAATAAGGGCAATTAATGTAGCACAAAATGTAGGGAATTTAAATGGATGAAATGCTTTAGTCAATGTTTGACATATACGTGGAAAAGGATTATATTCACGTTTTTTAACTGACGTGTTTATATGGTTGATGATTTTGGGCAATGTTATGTACAAGTAACTATAGATAAAGGCCTTAATGGAAGGTTTTGCAACTTTTTGATTTAGGAATTTAAGTAAGTAACCAATAAGTCTCTTGTTATTTCGATGGGCAACCAGAATATTCATTATAAGTATTTGTTTCTAGCAATGGTGGTTGAGAATTTTACGCCCTAATCCCTTCTATTTATGTGTTTTCGTAAAAAAACCTTAAATCAACACCAGTTCTATACAATTTGAAACTTATGCTCGGTTCATAAAATTATGTGAAACGACATTTCGACACGCGATCATTTCTGAAAAATCTCAACAAGGTGGTCAAAATCAACAGAGACGTTTTTGATTTTGATTTTAATTCCTTTTTGTGTTACTTGAAATTTATATAACAATTACCAAGTGATATACACAAAGAACTAAAACCGTTGAGAACCAATCAAACCGTCACCTAACCATATACAAGACACATCCATGGTTAAGCTTGAAGAAATTAATCGGACCTCAACGTTTGCTTGGAGTCATGACTGCCTACCAATTTTAGCATCCGGTACTGTGGCTGGTGCCGTTGACATCAATTTCAACTCGTCGTCGTCTTTGGAGTTGTGGGATACATTTTCTGCTACCAATAAGGATGAACCGATCTTTTCAGCACCAGTTGACAACAGATTCTATTCCTTAGCGTGGTCACTGCCAATCGATGGAAGACCCAAGGGAATCTTGGCCGGAGCCTTTGAAAACGGGACAATTGAGTTTTGGGATGCTGAAGTATTAATCAAGACCAAAGATTTAGTTCAAGCATCAATCTACAAATCAAATAAACATTCTGGTGCTGTCAAATGTTTGGCATTCAACCCCAAGAAACCTCATGTTTTGGTACTGGGTGGTTCCAAAGGTGAAATTTTCATTTGGGATTGTATCACCTTTGACGAACCAACTGTTCCTGGTAAGGCTATGACTCCAATGGACGAAATAACTAGTGTTGCATGGAATCACACGGTGGATCATATCTTGGCCAGTACCAGTAATGGAGGTTACACTTCAATCTGGGACTTGAAATCAAAGAGAGAAGTTTTACATTTATCTTACCATGGAGACATGGGTAGAGCTAACTTTTCATTTGTAGCTTGGCATCCAAAAATCTCCACAAAATTGATCACTGCTAGTGATAATGATGGATGTCCATTAATCTTAACTTGGGATTTACGTAACTCCAATGCTCCTGAAAAAATCTTACAAGGACACAAAAAGGGAGTGTTGTCATTGGACTGGTGTACTCAGGATCCTGAATTATTAATATCAAGTGGTAAGGACAATAGCACATTATTGTGGAATCCAATTGAAGGTACAAAATTAGGAGAATATCCAACTACTGCCAACTGGGCATTTTTAACTAAATTCGCCCCTACTGCTCCTGATATTTTCGCAACTGCTTCATTCGATGGTAAAATTGTTATCCAGTCCTTACAGGATACTTCACCACCAGTCGCTGCCAAACCTACCACTAACGATGATGAGTTTTGGAATGAAATTTCTACTGCTGATACCCAGCAACCAGTCTTTGAGATTAAGCAAGCTCCAAAATGGTTGAAACGTCCTGCTAATGTATCATTTGGGTTTGGTTCAAAGTTGGTTACTGTCAAGACTCAAGATGGTAAGTCTATAGTTGATATCAAAAAGGTTTCTTCAGGTTCAAAAGGTGCTGATAAAATCTCCAAAGCTTTTGAAACTAATGACTTCACTGAAATCATCGATAGTAGATTAACCGAATATGTAAATGAAGTGGATAAGAGTGATTGGGAAGTTTTGAAGAAATTGCTGACTAGTGATAAGAAAGATCTTTTCAAAGACGCAGTTAAAGATGAACAAATTGAAACTAATGGGTTTGCTAAAGAAGTTAAACCAGAACCTCAAGAACCATTAAACGATTTTACTGAAGAGGGAGATGATTTCTTTGCTCAGTTAGGTAGTAAAGAGCCAACGGTAACCCAAAGCGCTGTTGGTGTTTCTACTTTTGTACCAACTGGAAGTTTCAAATTATTTTCCAGTTCATCTTCCCCCACTGATAAGAAGCTTTTGAAATTACTTCTTAATAATCAAATTAACGAAGCTGTAGAAGTTTGTCTCGAAAATGAGAAATTATTAGAAGCTTCAGTATTGGCATTAGAAAGCTCGGAGACCATCAAAGAGAAAGTTAGAAATGCTTTCTACAACAATAATAAGAACTCTGAATTTGCAAGAGTATTGTATAATGCAGCATCTAAAAACGTTACTGATCTTGTAGTCAACGCTGATGTTGAAAATTGGAAGGATATTGCCAACAGTATTTCTTCATTTGCTAAAGATGAAGGAGATTTCGATGTCAAGATTTCTGAATTAGGTGATAGAGTCTTGCAAGCTGGTAAAAGAGATGATGCTATTTTATGTTATCTTGCTGGAGGTTCCCTTGATAAAATTGCCTCTCTTTGGTTGGAAGAATTACCAAACATTGAAACCACTTTATTAGGCAATCCTAATTCTTCGATTTCTTCTCCATCAGATGCTAGATTTGAAGCTTTGAATAACTTTGCTGAAAAGATCGTTACTTACAGATCATTATCCAACATTTCTGGAGTTTTATCAGGACCTTCAATTGATCCAATCTGTAAAGCATTGCTTGAATATGTTAATTTATTAGCAGGATTCGGACAATTTGATTTAGCTGGAGAAATCTTAAAATTGTTGCCTGATGATTTTGATGGTTCAAAAACTGATAAAGAACGTATCAGTAAAGCTCTTGCTAAACCTACCGTGACTGCTTCTAAAACTAGAAATCAATATTCAAGAGCGAGCCAACCATCTGCTCCATTGAATGGTGGTCTTAATGGTCCATTGAACGGTTCTGCTAGACCTTCGATTTCTTCATCAACTCAATTCAATCAATCTCAAACGATTGCCCCTGCATTTAGACCTTCAATTCCAACTAATCAGTTCACTCCAGGCTTAGCAGCTCAATCACAATTCCCTACTCAACCTCAAGTGCCAATCCAACCTATTCAACCTCCCCAAAACCCAATCCAACCAAGCAATCAGTACAAGGCCAATCCTTACCTTTCTCAAGCTCATAATCCGTATATGAAACCTCAAGCTCCGATAGTCCCAACTACACCAGCTGCACCACCTCCAAAACCAACTTATAAGGAACAAACCGATGGCTGGAATGATTTACCTGATACTTTCAAACCAAAAGCCACTCCTCGTCGTGCTGCTGCTTCATCATTTTCACCTTCAGAAACCCCAGCTCCTATTCCATCCGGTATTGCAAGAAACCCTTCATTTACTGCCCAAATGAATGTTGCTCCTCCAAAGGGACCATCTCGTTTACCTTCAAGAGCCTCGTTGTCGTCATCACCACGTCCATTACATTCACAAGTCCGTGCGCCAGTAACTCCATCAGTTGCTCCAGTTAATAATCCTTACGCTCCTCCAGCTAACGGTCAAAATGGTGCTGCTGCTTCTAATCCGTACGCTCCTCCAACACCATCTAATCCAATAGTTTCCAATACCCCAGTGGCTCCACCTGCTAACCCTTATGCTCCACCACCGGGTCAAGCTTCATCTCAACCGGCTGCTAATCCATACGCTCCACCATCAGCTCCTCAAACTCCATTGCAAGCTGGTAACCTGAGATTAACATCTCCAAGAATAGCTCACCATTCCCCACCTAAAAATCCGTACGCTCCACCACCAACTGCTAATGCTCCACAATCAAGATTCCCTAGTGCTGGAGGTATTCCCCCACCAAAATCTAATTTTGTTGGTCCACCACCAACTGCAAGTGGTTTAGGACTTGTAGGGCCTCCACCAGTTGCAGGACCACCACCAACTGGACCAGCTAACCCACCGCAATCTAGGGCTCAATCTAGGTTACCATCTAGGGTTCCATCTCAAGTTCAAATGGGACCCCCAAGGGCTACTCAACCATTAGCCCCTCCTCCTGCTCAGGGTCCTCCAAAGGTTCAAGGTCCTCCTCCAGTCCAAGCTCCTCCAAAAGCTCAAGCTCCTCCCCCAACTCAGGCTCCACCAGCTCAGGCACCTCCCCCAACTAAAGCTCCACCAGCTCAACAACAACCTGCAACTCCAGTCCCTCCTCCACAAACACCAAAAGCTCAATTGCCACCACCATCTCAATTACCATCCAGATTACCATCTCAAGCTCATGCTACAGGGCCAAAGAAATACCCTGCTGGTGATAGGTCTCATATTTCACCAGATGCCTTACCAGTTTATGAAACATTCGAATCAGTTTATCAACAATTGAAACCTGTAATTCCTGAGAAGTACGTCAAGCATGGTGAAGATATGCAAAAGAGGTTAAATATCCTATACGATCATTTGAATAACGATGATTTATTATCGAAAGAAGCAGTAGACCAATTGAAAGAGATTGCTAGTTCATTAAAATCCAAGGATTATCCAACCGCTGGATCATTAGTGCTTTCATTTGCTTCTTCATTCCCTGAGGAAGTTGGAAACTGGCATGCTGGGGTCAAACGTCTTATCAATATGGCAGAAGCTTTGAACTAAAATAAATAGTATCTAAATACATCAACATTTAAATATCTATCTAACATCTAAACATCTACATAATCTAAATATTGTTTGCTCTAAACGAAACCGAAACCGAAACCGAAAACGACTAAAAAAACAGAACTTCATAAACTTTTGCACCACCAGTTGAAAACTCATCAGTAGCAACTTCATCGTGTACTCCATTGAATTCAAGCAATAAATATCTTGACCAAATTCCTTGAGGATAACTAAACAGGGTGGTATTGTAGTCATCAGGCAATTGAACTTCCTGAAACTCGGTGCTATTGAAAGGAGCAGTGATATCGACCAGATCGTTAACTACGGTCACAAAAGCATCATCTTCACTTACAACGGCATCCCCTGATCCAAAAACCTTAAACTTTTCATGAACGTCATTACCAAAATTGACAGATGCCAATAATTGTTGAGAGTCCCAATCTTCATCCAAATTGAACTTTGCTAATGACCAAGACTTTGGAGGTCTATCACCCCAGTTAATCTCACACCCAGTTATGTTTTTGTACTGTTTCAAATCAACTAGAATTTTAGCTGGTGTAGAATTTGATTGGGGTTGCCAGTGGGTGAAATTATCTCCATCATTTATCAGGTAAGTTGAATCACCATAAACTCCCTCAGTTATATTAACAAACGATGCTAATCCACATTCACTAACAGAATTTGAATGTGCCATTTGCGGCTTGTATAATGGGACTTCTAATGATTGTCCTTCACTTAATTGGTATTCACCATGCTTATCATTTCTATCACCAATAGTGATATTGATTTGTCTAGACGTGTTATCATCAAATGGACCAGTGTGTTGTACCGTTAACGTATCTGAACTAATATTTAAAGATATTGTTTGATTGAAATACTTTATACCATTGAAAATCACCCCATGAGGCAAAAATGGTAATGCTATTGGATCTAATCTTAATTTCCTATTGATCTTACCATCATTACTTATATCATAATCAAATCTTAAACCAGTTAAACCCTGTAAAATAGATTGTAAAAACCCTCCATGAGCCGTTAAAAATGGGAAGGCTGGGTTAGTGCCTCCATTAGTAGCATAATCGTCATTGTTCTGCTCCAGGAACTGTGCAAAAGGTGCTCTTAAAAAGGGTTGAACTGCCTTTTGTAAATAAGATTGGGATGAACATCCAGTTTCAGCTATACTAGCGGATACAATCGAAAATATTGGGAATGTCATTGCTGGTCCATAACTCACTTGTTTCATACTATAGAAATTAACATTAGACAAGGCTTCTTCTACAGTGATCATTTCATTCTCCAAAGGATAAGTTATCATAATAACATCTGCTTGTTTAATACCAACTGACGAATTCATTCCAGTATACTCTAACGTTATATCATCCTCGGATTTTGGTAAATTCATTTTCCCCACGATATTAGTGAAATTAGAAGGGATTGGTTCATCAAGATGATTTCCCATGGCTATTGCATATTTCATAAGCAACGAAGTAGCAGCATTGGTATAAGCTCCATTATCAACATGATTAGCATATTCATCAGGATCTGTTAAGTTCGAAGTAGTATAATCACCAAGGGTATCGTTGTAACGAACGTATGACGACATAAACTGAGCTGCATCATAAATCAATGGTGAAACTTCTTTCAAATATTCATCATCACCATTGCCACTAATATAAACCTGCCAAGCACCGAATGCAACAGCCATATTGATATGATACTCATAATCCATACAGGGTCCTGTACCAGTACAATTACCAAACCTTCCACTTGTCCAAGAATATACTGCACCGTCGTAACCTTCAGGAACATTTTCCTTGGCTTGTTGATGAGTATGGAGTCTATAGTTAACAATTGATTTAGCATGTTGAGGAACAAATGGTAAAAGTCCATTCAACATCCATAAATCAGCATCCCAGAATACTAATCCAGCATATGAATCAGATGAAAGTCCTCCTACTCCTAAAGCTGCTGATACACCATTAGCGTTTGGTCTTGTATTTGCTGTCAAATGATAGATCGAAGCTCTGCTAGTTAATGTCAAAAGTAAATCGTCAGGAAAAGTAACGGAAGGTGTGGACTCGAGGGTTTTAGCCCAGTTTTGTACATGGCTATTTATGATATCTTGGGTGTTAGAATCATATTTCAAAGCAATTGATCTAGCCGAACTTAAAGTGTCGGTGCCTTGAATTAAATCAGTTGAAACAATTCCAACATATTTGGTGAACGAAGCATAAGAATTCGAATCAAGTGTGAATTCAATCAGTTGACTTGAAATATTGCCATTCGATTCCTTTTCTGTATCTAACTTCAAACTGGTGTGTAGATTAGAATAAATAGTACCATTAACATAATCAATTTCATTTGGTTGGAAATTGATATAAATACCATTATCATCATCACCAGCATCAACTAATTGACACCTCTGACTAGTACTAAAATCAAGAATATCTTTAACTGTTAACTGCTGTTGGGTATCATTCAAATTATACACGTCCAAACTTACCACTCCTAAATTCACATACTCTCTATGAGCTAACACTGTATACTTTATTCTAAAAGTGTTTAACCAGGTATATTCAGTTTCAACGATCCCAGTACTTAAAGATAACCTCTGGACATAGTTAGTAATATCCCCATACTTCTCATTAGCATCAAGAATATATTCACTTCCATTTAAATTAACAACCAATTGTAAAGTGGTCCATTGTGGTACGGCCGAAATTACACTTTCATACCCGTTTTTCAATAATTCGGGGAAATTAGTTCCGTTGGTGGAATTTTGAATATCATAGAACCCAGCAATGAATGCTCCAGCGTATCTCTTATTAAATAAGGGCCATCCATTTAACACTTGGTTTTCATCCCCACCTTCACTTAAATCATCATAACTGAACCCATGACCGATGTTCGGAATCCTGCTACCAATATATCCGTTAGCGACGTATGGTTGGGTTTGGTAATGGTTCCCGTGTAGTTGAACCGTGCCTACAACGTTTGCCTCACTATCATAAAAGTCATAGTCAGCATTTGTGAGCTGAGTAAACACCTTCTTATTGTCAACGCTGTTAACTAACTTCAAAATATTGTCATATTCTGTCTGAATAGTGTCCGGTGATAACGACTTGTTGCCAAAACTCTCAAACTGAATGGGATTAGCAAACCCAACTTTAAACTGTAATAACAACAAAGTTAATACCACGAAAAGAACCATTATACGAAGTCGTAGAGAATTTTTGGTAAAATTAGTGGGCAATCTCCAAACTTTAAATAACGATTTTGTGAAATTCAAATTTGTAGGTGTGAACCACTTTGTGTACCACTTTTGCATTGGGTTTGTACCCATCGCTAAGAATTGCGATAGTGCGGAGTAATACGAGGATGGTTTTGAGATGACGTAGCCCGTAATGATGGCTTGCAAGAGGTCGAAAGTAAGCCACAACTCATCCAAAAGAGAGTTTGATTTCTATCGTATAAGCTGAAGTAGTATAATGTACATTAGCACTATCAATTAGTACTGTAAATTAATTAAATAGTATAAAATACAAGTATAGCAGTTCAACTACATACCCTGGTTTCTCAATAGCGTAAAACAAAGGAGGGGATGTTGTTCCAGTTGTTGACTGTATACACAACGTTTCGGAATAATTATCGAATCGTCTAATATTGTCGGGATTGTTTGACTGTAATTGGCCATGACTTTGGTTATGATATCTTAATGTCTGAAAATCTTAACTTTTAAGTTTATGCAGTATATACTGTATATAGTCATCACTCAGGTAAAGAAGAGGGTTCCGTTTCTAACCTACTTATACCTCTCAACAACTCGAGGACATTTAAGCTCTTGTCAGGAATGGGCCATATGGTTTCAGGATTTTGATAATTTTCAACTTTACTCTTGTTAATATAATTCTTGGTGAAGTTAGTTATTATTGGTTTTAACTTATTAGTCTTATATAATTCTATTACTTCATTGATCTTCTTCCATTGGTGAGTTATATTATACAACTTGTCGATTGAAGCCTCCAAGTTATCCAGAAACTTAGATTGAATATCTTCATATTGTTCGGTTATGTTATTTATAATTGTCTCATCAACGATGCCTTCCATTTTCTGTTGTTTGCAATATTTCTCCAACTCTTTAACAGGAACTTCGTCATCAAATTTCAACTTCTTCAATGGTTCTACCGATTTGGCAAACAATTTTTGCCATTCAAGCTTCTCTCGCTTAAGTTTGTTTAATTCGTTCTTAAAATGTTGAATATTTTCCTTGGTAGTTATATTTAACTTGTTGGGTAATAATATCTCTTTATTGGTTAGTATACTATCATCATCAGAGTTCTCCTTGGTTCTATCGTACCAACTGGTAGAAATCTTCCCATCTCTTAAATCTTGTAATAGCTCTTCTTTTATAACTTTGGCAATATTAACAGCAGTCTTGTCCTCCTTGGTATCATACTTCTGCTGATTATTAACTTTATTCATGCACCATATAAGTAGTTGCTTCATTCTGTGTGGTTCAGGTAACGATGTATCTAATAATTTATAGTAATCTTTAGGAGTCACGTCATCATGAGGTATTCCGATAAGACCATTACCAATTGACAGAATTCTCTTTCCTCTCTTGTTATACGAGGACCGTCTATCATTTTTTACCTTTTTTGTTGTCTTCTGTTTCTTCTTTGGTGGAGGTGAATTGGCTAATTCGATAGTATGATGGGATACTTGTTCTACATATTCATCATCAGGGGAGTCGTCATACACAATCTGGTCATACTTTGGTCGTATAGGTGAGGACAATTTAACATCAGACTTGAGTAATCGTTTGTTATTGATCTCTGGTTCAAATTCATCACTATCGTAAAGATTATTTACGGCTTGATTCAACTTAGATATGGGTGTACTAATGGTTTTGTCCTGCGATCTCTTGAACACAAACCCGTCATCTTCCTCAAACATTGATTTTCTCTTGTTGTTAGTAGGAAACACGCCACCCAACACATTCTTTCTACCGAAGAGTTTCCCTCCGAGGTTACTCTCTTCTTGTTGTTTCTTCTTACTCATATCCTTGTTTACTTTTATTGTGCCGCGCGCGGTTCCACAAACATATATACACATGAAGAGGTTAGTTAGTAACTGTGGTTTATACATTGCCGTGTTGCTGACTCTTACTTTGAAGATCTATAACATCAACACCAGAGCTTTGTTAAGATCCTACGATGTTTCAGAAGCTAAAGTAACGAAAATACGATGGGAATTGTTGAGTTCTGATATTTCAACTAAGATCGCATTATCTATGAACAATCGAGTGATAATTTATGATATACGGCAAGATGAAGAGCTAGACCCTATGATGATCATACAAGAGACACAAATAGAAGATTTTCATTGGATTCAACCAGTGAATCCTCAAGTTGACGAGAACTTAAAAGAAGATCAACAAGAAGGTGCTTATGTCAATAGTAAACAGATACTTGTATTTACCAAGTCCTACCTTCAGGCTAAGTTGTATTCGCTTGATTGCACACATGTTCTTTGGACATTATCAAAACCTATATCCACCAGTCCAATTTATAGCCCAGACAAATCAATTTGGTCCTTAGTGTTCCATAGTAAATCCCCAAAATTTAATGATTCCTATCCAATAATATATCATTTTTACAACAATGGATCCATAAGTCATCTAATTTATCGATTCAAACTACCATCATCATATTTGGCTGATTTTCAAATCAATTGGTGTGATAATTTGCTTTATTATTTCAATTGTAGTGATAATTTGTTTGGGTTCAACCTTAAAATATTTAATTCCTTGGGTGTCAATAAAAAGGAGTTCAATAAACAAACCGTTCCCATCGGTGATCCCTTGATAAATGTAACTCGTGGTGAAGGCACTCAATATTTCATCGCATGTGTAAACCATCAAATTGTAGTCATAAATGTAACTAGTATAGTAGAATTTACAATAGTGAAAGATTATAAAATCACTATTGAAAACTTCAATAGATTTCCCAATGTATGGCATCAAAAATTTGATGGTGAAAGATTAAGTTATGTTAAAACTGGCCAAACCATAATCCATCCAATCGTTAAAGTAATAACTAGTGAAACCCTTTTGGTGCTCCAAGCCGAAAACATTATCATGATCTTTGAAAACTTAAAACCTTTACATATCATTTACACGGACAAGATCCAACATGTAATGATTTCTAATCATGTGTACGTTGTAACTGAAACTCATTCGTTTGTAGTGGATTATAATGTCACGGTGTTTGAGAAAGGGACATTTGTGACCCAAGAAGATCAAATGAAATTATTAATTGAGACCGATGATTGGACTTTGAAAGACATCAAGTCAAAAGTAAGAACATTTGAAGATGAAGATACTTTCTTAAATAAGAAACGAAAATTAGCTGAACCTATTTGAGGTAATCAATATCCTAATATACATTCTATTTACATTTATTTAGTCTTCTTCTTTGGTGCACCCTTATTTCTCTTCTTTCTATCTTCCACCATCTTAAGTCTGGTGGCCTCTCTTGGATCAACCAACTTTAATTCTGGAAACCACGATTTGAAGTCTTGGAATGTTGGCATCGAATCATTTCTACCATAGTAATTCACTAACCCTGGTCCTTTTAAAGGTTGTCTTAATATTTTCAAACCATTCCTTATGTTATCAGGGTTGAACGATTCCCCGAATATCGAAGCTGATAATTTCTTTACCTCAAGTAGTCTTTGTCTACTTGGTAATTTCTTTAACATGCCTTGAAAATTTTCATCGCGAGTTTCTATCTCTATAGGTTAGGGTTTTGTCGTGTGTTTACCGTATAACAAAGAGTATATAGAGAATAAATTATATATTGTCGTATCACACCGTATCACAACTTTACCTTCAAATCCTTATATCTGGTAGTTTCTTCTGGAAGACCGTCAAATCCCTTGAAACCCATAGTTAATCCCTCTTGGACTGCAGTTGCAATTAATTTCCCTTTCTTGTTGTAAAAGTAACCTCTCACCAAAGTCCTATTGTTCAGGACTCTTCTTGCCTGATAACTGAACCTCAACCAATCTTCAGCAACATTGAAATCCTCAGGATCGGTGGTATGAAAGTAAAGATGATGGTCTAAGGACATGGCGTTATAATGGAAAATATGTAAGGCATTCAAAGATACTTCCATCCATACTCTTGCGTCTTTATCGAGATCTACTTCTTCGAAAGATCTAGATTCGGTTGGGTTCCATGGAGCATGCAAAATTCTTGCTAATGTAGTCAAGAAAACAGAATCACTCAAGTCTCCTAATCCAACGTAATTATTGAGTTTGTCTTTGAATTTGGTTTCAACTATTCCACTCCAGACATTAATCCATCTATCAGCCGGAGACTGGTCATTTTCTTCTGGCACCAACTTGTGGTCGACGAATTCTTCACTATAAGCATTTCTTATGTATGTTGTGTGTGTCAATTGATTAACATCTTCAGGGTTGTATTTGGAATGCAATTTTTGAGGAGGTGGTTGAACATGAGGATGTTCAAACTTCAACCCCTTCTTGATTAATGAAACCATAGCAGTGAACTTAATCTTACCCTTTTGACTAGCCTTAATGGACTTCTTAATTATATCACCTTCATCCTGGATAGTGACAACTTCATATTCCATTGGTCCTTCGCTTTTACCGGGAGCTATAAAGAATGAATGGAATGAATGAAGAGCATAATCAGATGGAGAGCTTTCAATTGCAACTTTCAATGTTTGGGCAATTGTATGACCCCCATAAACCCCTCTTGCGGCAGGCATAGGTAGCTTCAATGGCTGTTTGCTTTTGTAATGTGTATCATCGATTTTTATCAATTCAAATGCTTCTTCAAAGTCTGACATAGTGTTAAGTTTTCATAGATGTGAATTATGTGAATTATGCCCCACAAAAATATTGAGAATCGCATCTGATTTTTGCAGCATCCTCTGACTTTACAGGACCACAACTCCGAGCTGCGGTAGAGATTTTTGTTGACATTTATGTATCCAGTACAAGTGACTATAAAATTTCCTACAAACTAATCTTCCTCCATACTCTGATAAGTTCCTCGTCTAGCTGGTGGTTCAAAAATCAAGTTCATCCTTCTCAAAATTAATTAACAGATAAGTATTATCATTATACTTTGAGCTTAACTTGGAGATATTCCCATAAACGTTTTTCACCAATTTCTCTAAATTTGAAACATCTTTGAACTTCCTATGCTTTAATATCTTCTTGTTTACCATATTGTAAGTATCATTCATAGCATGGTCTAAATTCCTCAAGACTTTTTCCGCATTTGGAGAATTGTTGAGCCCTCCTTCATCTTTCACGACTAAAAGTGGAATCACTTCTTTTATCTTATTATGCTTTACTTCGTCGTCACCGTATTCAAATCTTAACTGTTGCAAAGCTTCCCATATTTTCTTTGATTCAAATTCATCCGCTATACCGCTAGTCAATAAGTTATCAATATAACCCCTGAGTTCGTGAACAACACTGTTGAACCTTATTTCGAAAATTATATTCTTACCTTCTTCGTCAGCAAAAACGGAAGAGCACTTCAGTTGCAATAACTCGAGTATTTCCTCGAATTTACATTCTTTGAATTGCTGTTTGAGTAGGTTTCTTATTATACCATTCGATTTTTCAATTATGGAATTATCAAGGGTTTCAGTGGACCCTAAAACTCCATTCAAATCATTCAAATCTGAATTCAAGCTTTTGAAGGTATCTATGTACCCTTCGGTATTCAAGTAGTCCTTGATCAAATCATTTAGAATCATTTTGTTATCCGGATAATTCAATAAGTTCAAATTCAAATTCCTATTCAATTTCTGCTTGAACTCCGACACATAAGTATTGATATTGAATTTGAAATCTTTAAACCCAAGATTGGTCTTTAACCTCAATTCGGTTGACTTATTATTCTTTATGTCAATATCGTTTAAAATAAATCCTAGCATGGGATATACCTCACATCCTTCACTGAATAAGTCTTCAGTAGATCCTGTATTTGAGTTTGAGTTTAATTCATCTTTAAGAGTCTTGATAAGTACTCCATTCAAAGTTATGAACAAACTCTTGTCGATGAAATTAACCCCGAATCCTATAACATCAGACTTCAACACTTTAGAATTTGAATTGTTTTCTACTCTGGTAGTGAAGTTTATATTCGTATCAATTTTGCCTTCATTATCGTCTAATTGCCTCGTCAAGGACCCTAATCTTCTATTCATACTTAATAAGGAATTCCTTGGTTCATTGATTTTACTAGAATTGTAGAAATTACAGTCGCTTAAATCAATGGCATAACTTCCCCTGAATTCTCCCGGTTTAGCATCAAGCAAGCTTTCCATGCTTTCGTTCAATGGTCTATTGATAATATTATCTTGGTTGAACACCAATTCATTCTTCACCTCCTCCAAATCGATTTTGTGGTTCATTGGTGTCAAATTATTTGGTTTAGTCTTATAGCTGATATGCCTTTTAACAATACCAACACTACATTGAGGTGACTGGTTGATTGATATTGAAGAGTCTTGAATTGACAATAAAGGCAACATGCTAGTGGAACTTTTACAGTTTTGGATGATTTCCACTTCATAGTAAAATATCCCAACTGAAGGGGTTATTGGATGATTGGATATGAAATTGAAATATTTGGAATTGGTACTGCGTTTAGTTTCAATATTCGTAGGGTTTTCTAAAGTCTTCAATTGAATATTACAATATCCATCATCATGATTAGTTGACAATTCAACACGGTGATTTATCATTCCTAAAATCGAGGATGGAATCAAACTTACCCATGAACTTGGTAAATTATATTGATAGTAATTGTCATAATCGAACTTTAAAAAACTGGGCTTGGAATTTATTTGGCTGTTAGCTTCTAATTTTGAAATTAGTAACAATTGCTTTAAGGTATAAGTTAAATATTGACGATATCTGCTCAGAGGATCGTTAAGTATGACTTCCCCAAACTTGTCGTTATCATACACTGTTTTCTTATCTGGATTTACGATACCAGATTTATCCTCAGCTAAGAGCCTGTGTTTGAATATTTCGAACAATTCAAATATTTCTTCATCGCTGAACTCACTGTTAGGCTTGGGACTTGGGCCCAAGACACCGATGATACCTAATTTATAAATCAATTTGTCTTTGATGATTTCATTTATGATGGGATTAGATGAGAACTTGTAGGGAGGGATCACAGGGATCTCAGACGTAGATTCAAACAACGGCGAGTCTAGGGAAATTTCATTAGCTTCACTTAATGCAGGGTCGTGTTCTTCTAAATCATGCTGTAATTGGGATCCTAAACTTGTGTTCAAAATGTATGGTGGAATTATATAGGCTGACATTGTGAATGACTATTGCGGGTTGTAGGATCTTACTCTCACTTCTCAGCCTGAGGCTAGCTCAATCTCATCAGATTAAATATGACAGATAGTAACATCAAAGCGTTCAGAAAACTAGTTCCGGAAATAGATATAGATGTCATAAGTCAAGGTGCTGAGGCCATAGTGTTCTCGTCGCCATCACATCCTTACACCACTGATCCATATTTGCATAATAAGCAAAAAGTCATCATAAAGTATAGACCATCAAAAGCTTATCGTCACCCTAAAATAGATGCATTTTTAACTAAATCCAGAACTATAGGTGAAGTTAAGTTCATGACTAAATTACAGAAACTTGGCATCAACTGTCCATCGGTAATAATGGCTGATTACAACCAGGGGCTCATTTGGATGGAGTACTTAGGAGAGACTCTACCTAATGGAGATATAAGTTCTATTAAGAACTATTTATGGTACCTAGAGAGAAACGGCTTAAAATGTGATGATGAACAAGTAAAAGGTATAATTATAAACATAGGTAAATTGGTGGGACAATTGCATAATCATGATATGATTCATGGTGATTTGACCACATCAAATATTTTATTAGTTAAGTCAGTGCCTCATTTAATAGATTTCGGTTTGAGTTCATACAGTCTGATGCCTGAGGATAAAGCTGTAGATCTTTATGTTTTAGAAAGAGCTGTTCAAAGTACTCATTCAGTTTATGCTGACATTTATAATAAGTGGTTATTGGAAGGCTATAAGATGGTACACAAGAGTGAGAAGAAATATTTGGAGGTTTACAATAGATTAGAAGAAGTTAGATTGAGAGGAAGAAAGAGAAGTATGTTAGGTTAGAATAATGTATAAAGTCTCTATAAAATTTAAACCTATTAAATCATCTATAATTTTTTAAAATATCGATAGCTAATAAATGATCTTGATCCTGTTTTAATCCTGAAATGGTAATGGTTGCTACATGATAAGGACATCCTTTAATTCTGATTGGAACACATCCACCATGGGCAGCATATTCGGTTTCCGAGACGTTTAAGCCTTCTGCTAAACTAACACCCTTCATTCTTAGTTTTTGGCCGTTAAAAAAACTCAGTTTACCGGTTCTGTTAACCAACTTCTTTTTTCTATCGACCCAACTATCATTGTCCAAACTGCTTCTATTTCCTAAGGTAGTACGAAATAAAACGTGTCCGGTAGATAATGCAATGTCAATTATAATAGCTTTACCAGGATGAGCTTTTTGGGAAAACTCTCTGGCAAAATTCCCCAATTTCCATGCGACATCATAATCGAACTCGTCTAATACTAAATTTTCATTTTCTTCTAAATCGTCCAATTCTTCCAATGTGTATTTGAATAAATCGATATTCATTTTGTAACTTCGACTCGCTGCGACTACCTTAGTTTTAGCGGACTTTCTAAATCTACTGAGCATACCTGCGCAGTACACAATTAACATGGGTGATGAATTCTATACACCTTTAAAGAAGTTGCCTAATAAACCAATAAATGTGGAGGACATAGGTGTAATGCCGCCTAAACCTAAATTGCCAGATCTTTCCACTAACAACACAACCTCAGATATCGACTTAAAAGACTTAATACCCATAGATAAATTAAAAAGAAAATATACACAACCCGATCTTTTTTCACAAACAACGTCAAAACCAAACATTTATTATAAACCTATAGCCACTTCAGTTGATCTGAGGTTTGGTATAAAGCCTTTGGCCAAACCCAAAACATCTTTTGGTCATAAGTACAAGATTCAAGGGCCAAACCCCAAAATCGATGGTCCTAGTGAAATACCTGGCGAATGGATTAATCCTTACATGGAGCAAGCATTATTGAGGCAAACAAATAAAGAATCAATTATTAAGAATATAATGAAGACGATATTGTATATAATAGGGACGAAATTGCTTGAGAGTATTATTAGTCGTAAATTCGATGTAACGTTCTTTACTCAGATAGCAATTTTTGGGTTCGTTATTAATATCATATTAAAGGCAAGCAAATTATTCACGGACGACCAATGTTTGGATTTGCCTCTTAGTAATAGGCAAAGAATTTTAATTGGTTTAAAACCTTTGGATATAGATATATCTCCTCCCAAACATGTTCAATATAGCAAATATGCAACCTAAACTTTATAGAATCAAAAATCAATGTATATATTGAAAATGTCAATCAATCTTCTAATTTAACAGAGGCTATATATTTCATCAATTCTCCAAATGGTGGGTTGTTGACCCACATTGGTGTTGAGTTGTGAATTGACACCTCTAACTCTTTAGCCCATTGAAATACAAGACCAGGGTTAAATAAGAACGGAAGTCCAACAAAAGCAAAATCAATGTCACCGTTTTCGATAAGTTCATTGACTCTTTTCGGGTCATGTAATTTACCAACACTACTGATCTTAGTTGAATCCCCAACAGCATCGTTCACAGCTTTTTTAATTTCTTTGGCCATTTCAACGTTAACTCCAAATCCCTCTTGTCTTGCTGCAGCTGGATGGTTTCCACCTGCAGTAACATCAATGAAAGCCATTCCTCTTTTAGCTAAAATGACTGACAACTTTTTAGCATCTTCCAAAGTCCAAGCATCAGGGTGATCGACTAAATCAGAGGCATGAAGTTTAATGCCAATGGGGAAATCTTTTGGTACATTGGCTTTGATTTCGTCAAATAATTCTAATAAAAACCTAATTCTGTTTTCAAAAGATCCCCCATATTCATCAGTTCTTTGATTACTCAATTTAGATAAAAAGTTTGGAATTAAGAACCCATGGGATCCATGAAGTTCAATGAAATCAAATCCGGCAATTTCAACTGCCCTTTTGGCTGCAGTTCCAAAATGTTTAACAATATCCTTAATTTCAGCAACAGTTAATTCTCTTGGTCTTGGTAATCTCCCGTTCTTTCTGAACTCGATAGCTGAAGGGGCAACGATAGTTTTAGGGTCCATGGCGGGATCTGGTTTTTCAAAAGCTTCATATAATGGAACAACTCCTGACTTTCTTCCTCCATGAGCAAGTTGGACACCAATAATGGACTTGTTGGCATGGGCAAAATCAACAATCTCCTTCAATTTCTTAGCTTGTTCATCTGTATAGATTCCAATATCAACCGTAGTACATCTACCATTTTCAATAACAGCAGCACCTTCTGTAACCACGATACCAGGACTTTTAAGGGCAAGATCTCCATAATATATCTTATGATGATCGGTTGTAAACCCATTATCACCGGTATATTGGGTCATTGGTGACACTCCAATTCGGTTGGGAATCGTCAATGGTCCAATCTTAAGAGGCTGAAACAACTTAGGAGTCTTTTCAGTCAATTCAACTACTGATCCCGGAATGGCAGTTACTTCTGGATACTTAAATGGTAAATTCTTAACACTAGGTAAAGGCATATTTGCTGTTGTCTGATTTAAGACCAACTTCGACTTTATTTATAGTTTTTAGTTTTTAAACTGTCTTAGCCACATAAAATATTATTACTAATCGAAAATCATTGTGGGCTTATCCACAATGCATAGAACCTTACTATTGCATCTATGGCTCCACCCGTGTGCGGCGGTCTCAGTATTTTTCTAACCGTTAAACCGTTTCAGCTCTGCTTCATTTAATTATCTGTCGTTTTAAGAACCTTGAACCAATCTAAACCTTGATAAATCATCAGTATGATAACCTACAAACATGTTATCCCTTGTATTTATTCGACTAGCCCTTCACTAACAAAAACAGTCCGTTGATCTCACATCTCAATTTGTGAATCACACATGTTCACGCTCACTCTTGAGAAATTGTGAATTTCTGTGAATCACGCAGATTCACACGGAAACGGTAGCTATCCATTAATTAATAATATTACTAAAAAAGGACAACCTATGTTTAATATACCGGATTAATTAGTCAAGCACTTTTATCAACATTGGCATTATTTGCCCCCAATCTTTGGCTCCCTTGACATCACTTTACTTGACCCACAACGGTTTTTATCACTCTTTGAAGGCGATACTGATTACTTAATCGAATTCTCACATTCGTGTTTTTACGTGTTTTACGAGCGGCTAAGTTATATTCACAATGATTATTCACATTTACAAAGAGTTCCTTTAAAAATAACTCTATATATTAACGCAATAAACTATGTTACAAGTATGAAAATTTTGAATTAGAACTCTATAACGGGTGAAATTGAAAAAACCAAATTTAGGTCATAAAAAAATTCTAAAAGACCATATAAAACCCCCAAACGGAGAAGAAAATAACGAACAAGGATGAACTTGTTTTAGAAGCTGCACCGGTTTGAACAGTAGGAACTGGGCTTGCAGAGGTAGTGCCGGTGCTGGAACTTGAGCTACCAACAGTTGTGAATCCGGATGGGGTAGAATCAGCTGGAGTAGAATCAGCGGCTAATGAAGTTGAAGTTGTATCTGCGTTACCAGAACCTGAACCATTGGATGCATTACCAGACCCATTAAGTCCAGTACTTGATCCGTTACCTGATCCAGTACCTGATCCATTACCTGATCCATTACCTGATCCATTACCTGATCCATTACCTGATCCATTACCTGATCCATTACCTGATCCATTACCTGATCCATTACCTGATCCATTACCTGATCCATTACCTGATCCATTACCTGATCCATTACCTGATCCACTACCTGATCCATTACCTGATCCACTACCTGATCCACTACCTGTTTGACTTGGTGTAGCTGTATTAACTGTATTGGTGGCAACAGTATTAGAAGCAGTACTGGAAGCACTAGCTGAAGCTCCAGTGGAAGCACTAGCTGAAGCACCGGTGGAAGCACTAGCTGAAGCGCTAGCTGAAGCTCCAGTATTAGAAGCGGTATTGGAAGCACCAGTGGAAGCACTAGCTGAAGCTCCAGTATTAGAAGCGGTATTGGAAGCACCAGTGGAAGCACTAGCTGAAGCTCCAGTATTAGAAGCGGTATTGGATGCACTAGCTGAAGCACCAGTGGAAGCACCAGTGGAAGCACTAGCTGAAGCACCGGTGGAAGCACTAGCTGAAGCACCGGTGGAAGCACTAGCTGAAGCACCGGTGGAAGCACTAGCTGAAGCACCGGTGGAAGCACTAGCTGAAGCACCGGTGGAAGCACTAGCTGAAGCACCGGTGGAAGCACTAGCTGAAGCACCGGTGGAAGCACTAGCTGAAGCACCGGTGGAAGCACTATTAGCAACACTTGAACTAAGGACGGAAGTAGTTCCTGATGATGCTGATTCACCTGATGATGATATTGTTGTTGATGATACACATGTTGGACATGGAGTATCACTTGAAATTGAGGTAATAGCTGCAGAACTAGATATACCAGTCAATGAACTGGAAATGTCGGTTACAAAGCTGGTAGCTTCAAGTGATGAGCTCGCAGAAGTGGTACTTGCCATCGAAGTTAGGTCGCTAGAACTTCCGGAAACTTGAATTGCTGAACTATGGCTTGAACTCTCTGAGGTACTAGATGCTACAACAGAACTATCTGAGGAAATGACATGGCTGGTTGTTGATTCGAGCTCGCTTGATGAAATCACTATTGAAGAATTTTGGTATGGTGCAATTGTTGAGAAGGAAACCCATGATGATGATGAAACTGATGGGACCGAAAGAGTAGGGAATGCTGATGAAGAAGTGGCTTCAGAAGAACTTAATTCAACACTGGAAGAATAACCTTCGGAACTAGATGAACTGGAGTATGATGTAGGAACTTCAATGATGACAGTTTCAGTACCACTGGAATCACTTGGGTAGATGGTAGTGGTAATAGTGTCTGATCCACTGTAGGTTGAGGTGATAGTAGTAACTGGAGTAGGATCTTCAACAATGACAGTAACAGTACCACCTGGACCAGTTGGGTAAACGGTAGTGGTGGAAATATCACTTCCAGACCATTCTTCAGTAATAGTGACGGTTGGAGTAGGAACTTCAATGATGACAGTTTCAGTTCCGCTGGAATCACTTGGGTAGATGGTAGTAGTGATAGTGTCTAATCCACTGTAGGTTGAAGTGATAGTAGTAACTGGAGTAGGATCTTCAACAATGACAGTAACAGTACCACCTGGTCCAGTTGGGTAGACGGTAGTGGTGGAAATATCACTTCCAGACCATTCTTCAGTGATAGTTACGGTTGGAGTAGGAACTTCAATGATGACAGTTTCAGTACCACTGGAATCACTTGGGTAGATGGTAGTGGTAATAGTGTCTGATCCACTGTAGGTTGAAGTGATAGTAGTAACTGGAGTAGGATCTTCAACAATGACAGTAACAGTACCACCTGGACCAGTTGGGTAAACGGTAGTGGTGGAAATATCACTTCCAGACCATTCCTCAGTGATAGTTACGGTTGGAGTAGGAACTTCAATTATGACGGTTTCAGTACCACTGGAATCACTTGGGTAGATGGTAGTGGTAATAGTGTCTGATCCACTGTAGGTTGAAGTGATAGTAGTAACTGGAGTAGGATCTTCAACAATGACAGTAACAGTACCACCTGGACCAGTTGGGTAAACGGTAGTGGTGGAAATATCACTTCCAGACCATTCCTCAGTGATAGTTACGGTTGGAGTAGGAACTTCAATTATGACGGTTTCAGTACCACTGGAATCACTTGGGTAGATGGTAGTGGTAATAGTGTCTGATCCACTGTAGGTTGAAGTGATAGTAGTAACTGGAGTAGGATCTTCAACAATGACAGTAACAGTACCACCTGGACCAGTTGGGTAAACGGTAGTAGTGGAAATATCACTTCCAGACCATTCTTCAGTGATAGTTACGGTTGGAGTAGGAACTTCAATGATGACAGTTTCAGTACCACTGGAATCACTTGGGTAGATGGTAGTGGTAATAGTGTCTGATCCACTGTAGGTTGAGGTGATAGTAGTAACTGGAGTAGGATCTTCAACAATGACAGTAACAGTACCACCTGGACCAGTTGGGTAAACGGTAGTGGTGGAAATATCACTTCCAGAC